>JAQBSW010011017.1:0-21781 GCA_029291075.1 Eudiplozoon nipponicum | reverse complement strand
AATTGAGATGTCTGGAAAGAATTGTGTGTGTCTTATAATGAAAGATTGTAGGTGGCTACGTGAAACTTGAAAAGCAGAACCAACGAGAATCCACGCTAAGGAACGATTGACTAAAATTATGTTAGTTTAACACTGATAATAGGTATCCATGACTTTCGAGATGATTTGCATGCTATGCACCACATGCTCTCGGATTCGATTCCCGATTGAAATTCTTTGATCAATAAGTTCAGAACTTAGATAATATTAGAGTAGCGCCAAATTCAGGCGTACCGTACGACGCTGAGCGACATGGCGTTTTGTGGCTGCTTTCAAAGATTTATTTTGGTCATCAGCATCACATCCCTGTTCCACTACAGAATGCGGTATTTACTCTGAAATGTCACAAAGATGCAGATTCCGATAATCTGCTACAGCTATTATTTAGCGTAACACGATTGCTAGTTCATTTTGTAACGTGTGAGATCGCATCGAGATGACCATGTTTGCAAGAATAATGATATTTCTTGCTATTATCGACATGGTATAAAATTCACTCCACTAGTGTCCAGATAATTACCTTCCAGTATTTAATGCCGTGTCAGTGCTTCACATAAATAATGTTAAGGAATAACTTGCATGTTTCCGACCAGGTATTATTGGATAGACCATATTTTTAGTTGAAGGCGATTATTTGCACAGAAACAGGTATATTACTATCTGACAGTCCCTTTCTTTCTAGACTTGAAAGCTCCACTTGTCTTAATTGATCCAAATTCGTCATTATATCCATAAATATTGTACGCGCTATCTTTGTAAATATTATACGGATACCTTACGCAAACATTAGATTCGATAAAAAATTGTCGCTCACTTCTGCTACAGTTATGTCTTCTTTCTCCATGTTGCTTCAATTTTGTAATGGATGATATTATAGATCTTCCGAGTTATGGCATCGAAGCTCTCCAAAGTGGTTGATTAGTTTAACTTGACTGCACCAACGATATTGTGTTGTTATTTACAATGGAGATTCTGCTCATAACACATTGGACTCATTAGCATTCTGCATACTATCTTTCGGTCTGTATTTCTTATCCTCAAAAGTTATCCTACTACTATTATTAATAATCTGTGTCTACAAGAGGAAATTTTTGAAGTTTAATTATTTTCCAAAGTGGAGTTATTTCACTTCGCTTTAATTACCGTGTGTGAATTGTATTGTTGTGTGTAGTTTTCTATGGGCTAGGAAGACTCGGGCCTTTGATTTTAAACTCTTGGAGGCTTACGGGTGTTAGATCACCGTTATCTCAGAAGCATATCAAATAAAGTTAATCAAAAATGAATAAGGAGTGCTGAAGTTCATAAACGGAAGTTAGGATTAATCGTTATTTTCCTCTGTTAAATGTGTAAATAAAGCTTCATTAATTGTGCCCTTCTAGGTCATTGGTTCGAGCACCAGTTTTGCAAACATGGGACAACTTTTATTACTTAAAAGCAATACAGCCACAAGAATAATAGCAACACATGAGTTCCATAGTTTATAACAAACATAATCAAGCTCATGACTTGCACTAAAAGGAAATAAAACAATGATCGCCTCTGTAAAACCAGATATTCTGTTCAAAAATGAAAATACATTGCGGCAGACTATCTTAGAAAAGAATAGAAAAAAAACGAATTTGAACCACTAGGCAGTTGGCACACGTAAGCGTTTGACGCCCAGCCGTCTAAAGCAGGATGTTCAAGATTAAAAATCATTCACACTGTTTAAAAATAGGCAAACCTAATTTTGTATACCGCTTACGATCATGAATAATGAAACCAACTGTTTCACACATCAGTAAACTGTGTGCAATATAAAATGTGTCAATATCTATAGGGTTTTGCGAAAGCAAGTCACTGCATGTGAGCTTCAGATAAGTGCCCTCAGGGGAAAGACAATACATGTGATTCTGGAGAAGAGCCAATATAGTCGCGTACGCATCGGAGAGTAAATAAAGACGATGCTAATTTAAAACTTTCAATCAGAGTTCAGTTAGAACTTCATGAGTCTCCAACTCCAACGATAGAAGTCTTAAAATGTTCTGCTCATTTCTATGAGTCTTAGGAATAAGTACGAGGCGACTTGCAATGATACCTCTGGTGAAATGGATAAGAGAAACTCGCAGAATTTTGCACGTTAGACTTCCAGAGGCCTTTGTTGTTTCTTGTATGCCACCTCAGTTCAAGGTTTATTTATCTCTTGGCTCTTGGTATGTGAAGGCCATTTACTTACGAACTAGTCAGTCTCATACGGCTGGAAAATTGCTCAGGACAAATATTCCGATTGCTTATTTAAATCATATTCGCGATCTTGATTTAAACACGTCTCATTATGTACACATATTTGTTAGTATAAACAAATCAAAGAATACTGTAGAAAAGGAAATTCATCCAGTAGACCGGTTTCGTCCTTATTGGAAATACTTCACTATTGCCCACACTTTGGCGCGGAAAGGCCTCGAAACTTGGCACGTCTGCTTCGGAGTCTGATGCTCAACAACTGAGCCACCCTACCGCAGGCTCTACCTGACCAAGAAACATTTGGTAGTATAAAACTAAAAATCGTCTAGCGTGTGTCCGGGCGGCATAGTGGTTAAAGCAACGTACTCCGAAGCGACCGTGCCCAGGTTCGAGCCCTGTCTGCGGAAAATTCCTGACAGTATGTGATGAGTTCCCAATGAGGACGTAACCAGTCTATTGGATAAATTGCCTTTACTACATTATACAATGCTTAGTTTATACTGACAAATGTATGTACATAATGAGTCAGGTGTTTATATGAAGATCGCAAACTTGATTAAAGTAATCGCTGTCTCCAATCGTGTAACCAATGTTCGTTTAATCATACAAATGTTTCATTAAGCTTGCTTGATTTTAAGAGGCCAAAATTGCCTCGAGAACTCTATTTCGTTTTTCTTTTTACGGAAAAGTGCAATTTTTCTTATTCAAATATGAAACCATTCATGCCTGGTATGTTTTAGTCTTTCTCTTGTCCCATGTTTTGGCTAAAGCGTAACTTAACTATGGAGGTTAAAACTTTTGTCTTGGCCATGCTAGGTTTGGCGTGAGAATAGTAAACTTTGTGGCACTAACTGCCTACAGTTCTGCTATTTTAAATGTATGATTTTTATGGACTTGTGCGACGTTCTGACGTTCATTTGATTACTGATGATTAAAACCTCGTACTCTATTAAAGCTGCAACAAAAACAAATATAACAAGATCGTCACTGACTTGAAATACGTGACAAAAAGAATTAAGCCGTCATATTTTTCCTTTATTCTTAAACAGTTCTGATTGAGCTCCACATGTAAATGTTACAGGTGTCATCTTTCCAAATATTATAATCATGTGACGGAAGAGACGGTGCTAATTCATTGTACTCAGATTGACCAAACTCTAGCAAGCCGGTGATTATTGCACTCTGTTGAAGACGCAAGAGCGTACCTCGCGAGCTCGATAGACTCGAAACATGGATCTAATCACATCTTTCGTGCAATCGGAATGAAATTGACATTCTCCATGCGGCCGCCTTTGTTCCATTGAATATTCCGACAATGTTCAGATTTTCTTGAATCCTTCATGGACGCCAGAGGTTCCGCTAGGAGATTGAAAAGGTATAAAGGAAAATGTTAGGCAAATTTTAGCTTGGCTTGCGACGATTAAGCCTGAGAAAGTCTTTCCTATTTCGATTAACATCACAGCCCTTCAAAATACGGAATCGGCTGCGAAACTCAGAAGAGATTTAACCCTGAAAAGTAAGCATCGCCAAAAAATTGGTGCTAGCATAAGATTATTATTGCTTATGAGATAGAAGCAGCGTCGTGTCGCAAGTACACTATCGCTTCTCCTTTATGTTGCGAAGAAAGGAAAGATAAGCAACTATAGATGACAGCTTTATAAATCTATGTGTTTGGTTGGTTTAGTTTAGTTCATTGTGAGCTGAGAGACAGGACGCATTGATCATGAGCAGAACTTACAAGCCGATCAGTAATTTTCAGTCTGTTTTTGACGTACAATCACTATCGAAATTGCGTCGGTTGGGAGACTTGTTGAGAAAGTTAACTACAAATCTTGCCTAGCAGGATAGCTAAGCCATTCTCTTGGATGGCTGAAGTCATATGAAGGTTAGACCAGCAATCGCCTGATTTTATACTAATAATTATGATTGGAGTCATTTGGTTGCACGCCGATGGGCGAAACTCGGTGACAGTCTAGCGAAAACATTCTCATATATATATATATATAGGTATATATATATATATATATATATATATACTTATTTATCGTTGGCTCTTTTGTAACCATTTTTGCCGGAATTCTAGATCTTCTTTTATGCAGGTAGATATGTGTATACGATGGAATTAGTGTTTGCCAGCAGAGATAAAATCGCAGAAGGCAAATAATACTAACAAAATTAATAATAAATTAATATAGATGGGTTCAAGCAGATCCCTTAGTACAGCACAAATTTGCATCCTGATCATGCCAGTTAAACACTTTGGTTGTTAATTATGAATTTCTCCATGATGACTTGACATTGGTCAATAGATGGATGACCTTTCAAACTAGGAGCACGGACATGTGAGTTCTTTTAAAACCGGCTTTGTTCTTTAAGTTGGCCGTTTAACAAATAATATACATTTAATTGTGTACAAAATCCAAGTAGTTTATTGATTTTAGGCTTTGTATTTCAATTGTCTACACAATTATAATATACGCAAACCACACAATTTTAACCAAAGGTACATTTGTGTACATACCTGTTTGTATATATTCAAATGATTGCTTTTATACTTCGTGTTCATGTTTAAAATAAACATGCGTAAAATAATAAGGAAATCATATGTAGGCAATGATCATCTGACCTACCACATACGATTGGTCATTCGCGATTTGCAAAATAATTCGGTTTGTTCAAATATGAAATCTATATTTTAAGCAAATAATTTTAAGGCATTCAATGAAGCGGGTGTAGGTGATTGTGATTTAAATAAAATTTTCTGATTTCTGATAAAACCTTGTTCCATTTTATTCAATCGCCCGGACAACATAAATAAACAGTACAATTAAACAACAATTGATTGCGCAGGTGGTGGTAACAATGCTTTAAATCAAGTTTGCGAGCTTGAAGTAAACACCAATCCCATTGCATTTAACCAGTCGTCGAACAACATAGCAAAACTACCGGATAGCATATCAAACCTACTGCCTTCGCACGTATCGACGTGTTTCGATCTTCTATGGACATTATTAGAGTGCGGCGACAAATTGTTTCATGCAAGTAATGTAAAGTCAGTAATGTGGCCCTCACCACTATTATTCTCGCCTATTCCCAAATTGGCCGGAATTCTGGTCGCAGAATTACTATAAAATCTTGAAAATAAAATTTTTTTAAATGTCATCACACTTACTCTAACCATTTAATTGAACGATCACTGATTGTACAGGTGGTTATTACAGTCATTTTAATCATGTTCGCGAAACTGAGAGGCACACCAACCTTATAACAAAACTATCGTGTTCAACTCAACATCGCATACACGCTTTAAATAAGCGTTGCCGTTGCCCGCACATGAAGCAAGTGATGTTTTTAATTACATAGAAACCATGCAACCAAGATTTACAGCCAAGTATAATGAATGCCAGACCTTTAAGTTTGAGAGCCTCATTTTTCATGTTTCATAATTTTACCCACATTTCGCTTTGATTCTCTAATTACCATGCGTGGTCAAGCCGCATCAGTACGTGCTATTGATGCTGGGGTTTCAATGTTGCGTGGCTGTTTTTATTGATTTTGTCTAGATAAGTTTGAAGCCAACTCACTATATATATCACATACCGAGCCTGTAAAGGGTACCAAGACAAGGGTTTGCGAGTCGGTACCCGATAACAACACTATGGTTACCTAATCGGTACGTGGTACCAACACAATGGATTATTAATGTTTCATACTTTTTATGTACGTGCTACTGAGGGTGGTTTTATTGATATTATCTAGATACGTTTGATGCATGTAAACTGGTTTTTCCTTTTCACTTTAAACAGCCGCCTTACTTAACAGAATTAAATTCATTTCCTCGTACTGGAAGGATGAAGCTTCACTTGGTCGTCATCAGAGTGCAAATAAAAATTGACATACAGCAATTGAACCGCAATTAATATAAAATGTTTAAAGCATCTGAGATTCTGCTCTCAGCCTTGATGTTTCTATATGTTTTACACTTTATATAGTATTTAAATGAAATTGTTCTTTACGCAACGCTGTCATCTTTCGTGTTGTTTCCACAGTACTATGTCGCGGGACAATTGATAGTACTCAAAGGTTGGTGAAATCTTGATTCCTTTACATTTATAGGTGGACAGCTTGTCTTTTGAATTGATTGATTGATTCTTACTTTTCCAGTCACTCTGAAGCCGTCCACTAATAGATTGTTGGAAAATGCTGTTGAACCAAGTTTTTCCGATTTGTTTACAAATTTTCGGGACTTCATTTCCAGTCCCATCATCAGGGGTGACATCATACTCATAGAAAATTAAATTTGTGACAAAAATGATATCCTCATTTAAGACAGACATTTTTATATTATATAAGTTTGTATAAGTATAAGAGAATAAGTATTAAGAACGGATATTAGGGAAGACAAACAAGTACTTAAGGAAGTAAAATAAACATAAATGGATCTGTGAGTATGGTGTCAACCCTGAAGATGGGACTGGTCCCAACGTCATATTAAGACAAGCAGCTGATAGACGGCTTCAGAATGAAAGACAATTTGTGCACCTTGAAATGTAAAGGAATCAAGATTTTACCGACATACGAGTGCTATCAATTGTCCCGCACAAGAAAATTGCAGAATCAAATCGAAAGATAACAGCGCTACTCAAGGTAAAACTACATTTAAACATTATTTTTGTTGATGCTTTTGTTGTTTTTGCTTTTATGATTATTATTTTTTTCTTCCTTCTTCACATGAAAGTATGATATGTGAGCATAGGTTATAAAGTCCTTTCGATCCAAATTATGTGAATGGAAATTCAAAACTCTAACTAAAGACAAGATATGAACGATGTGTCTAAATGAGAGCATTGTTTGTTTAAATATGTGTTTTACAATCTGTTAACTGCTTTTCACGGGATAAATTTGTCCGCTGTATTTTTATTTAGTACTTTTAAACCTCTACTGGTTTGACAGAGCGTTATTACGTTACGGGCTTCATTAATTATTAGAATTGTCAATCACTATATATATATATATATATATATATATATATATATATATATATATATATATATCGCCTTTTCGAGACATTAAAGTATAGGTTTAATAGACAGACAGTTACCAATTTGTTCTTTTAAATAGCAAATCAAATTTGTGAGCGTAAAACAAACGAGGCAGATATATGTGTTTTTCGTGTATATGCATATATTATAATTGGTTGACTGTAAATTGGTTTAAAGTTAATTTAAAAATGGGAAGTGTGTCTAAGATAAGAGTTGCTTACGTTATCTCATTGTGCGTCCTGCGTTAGAATTTGTATGGAAATGAAAACTGCTCTGATGATGGATCCAAAACACATTTTCAATAAGTTTCCAAAAACGAGAACGTGATTCAAAGGCAAGCATATTTCAATGTTTATCTATCACCAGCTTTGTTAACCGACATGTGTCTAACTAATGACGAAGTAAAGGATTTGTCTAACCTAATTGCATAAAAAATCATGCAGCATCAAACTTTCACATGTTCTGTCCATTTCGCAAAAAAGTGTTTAAGTCCGATGAATTTGAACTATGGAATTTTTTTTAAATCGTTCAAATTCGCCAATAAATATGTATGGACATCAAAATTTTACCTGATAAACGTTGCACTGGAAGTCAAAATGTATGTAACCAGACCATTACGTCTTTTGTATCCAAATGTTTATTTATCAACTTAAACTGTTTAATTTCACTTGACAATCGAAATCTTTAATTAATTAAAACGGCATTGTGACAATCAATGCCATAATTGTAGCCAGATTTTTTTCAAACAAATTTGATGAAATATTATGCCAGAAATGTGAATGATAATCAAGCGAACTATAAGTCGCTTATTGCTCAATGGTATCGAGGACAACCAATCAAAACTGCAAGATGCTGATGGCATCATTCAATCACTGGGTTGTCAAATTGCAAGACTGAACGACGGCGAATACACCGCTTTCACTAAGAAGATAGAAACGCTGATGAAAATAACAGCGGACAAAGAAAACAAGGACCTCACGAGGGATCTGGACAAATTTCCTACGCAATCAAAATTTCCTACGAACCCAGACGCTTTTATTCACAATTATTCAAAATTGATCTTGTCAAAACACCAGAAAGAATTACTCTCCTTAGGAGCAAAATTCTGCGTAGTCAAGAAAAACCTAAGTGAACGTGACATTATTGACATTCAGGCTGGAACGGAAAATTTCTACAATGAATTAACGAAAGACACCGCCCCACATGCATTCAATGGACAAGGACTGAAAGCTGAGATAGTAAGCGCACTAGAACAATACAAGAAGGAATTCAAAGGCAGCCAAATCATCAACAAAACAGCACATAGACGAACTCAGAAAACTCCAATCAGACAAATCCATACGACTTGCCACACCCGACAAAGGATCAGGAATTGTTATACTTGAAGCCGACGCTTACAGGAAGGCCATGAACGATATAATAAATGATCAATCTAAATTTAAGCATGACATCAAACAGAAAGATGATTCAACGAACATCGAATCAAGAATTAATGCAATTTTGAAAAAGATGGAAAAACATGTTCTAACATCGATGGCTGACTCCGAGATTAGATCAAAACTCACAGAAGACATCCAAAAAGCAAAACCAGTCGGAACAAACACCGCAAGATTGTACGGCAAACCAAAAACTCATAAAGCCGTGACAGCCTCAGGAGCTCCTTCGATGCGGCCCATTATGTCAATGATCAACGCTCCACAACATAAACCAGCCAAGTTTCTCTGAAAACTACTTGAACCAATACGGAGCATCATAAACGCTAACACTATCAAGGACTCTTTCGAACTAGCAAATGAATTTACCTGATTTTCGGATTGCGTACCGAAATATTTGAATCCACTGTCATCATGATTTTTGCAGATATTTCGGGCTCCAATTACGGAGCCCTTTTTCAATGCCAAACACATCACACACTTAGTTGACAATCAATATGTCAAGTGGAAATATTAATTTAAACCGCCTCATTTATACTTGATTTTAGATCTCTTAAGCATAACGTTTTTTTATAAAAATGTTAGGAAAGTGTATGTTAAATTGGTTTGTGTATGTGTCTACATGTATACACTCTTCGCAATGAGATTACAGTGATATAATGACAATTAATGACAACTCACTAGATAAGCGTACGTCATGCCTGTGTGTATGTGTTCTCGTTTGTTTTGAATTGAGGAGTAATCAGTTAATGCAAGTGTACACTCATCCCAGTGAAATTACAGCGATTTGGCAACATCTGACTATTCACTGGATAAGCGTGTTTGTGTGTATGTGCGTGAGCGTTTACTTAAAACTAAGAGCTAATCTGTTACATGTAATTACAGGCACATGTAACGGTCATACAAGTTAAAATAAAGTGATAACTGTCATTTCCTAGCTGCACACGTCAAGCCTATTTTACACTTACTTTTCTAAATGAAGTAATTACGAGTGGCATTTCGGTGAGAAATAGGACGTGTCCTGTTGTAACTAATCGAGTGGTAAACCTCTCTACAATAAACCTTAATGAGAAACAGCTGGAAATGCTTAATCGTGGTCTGAATACAGCTATCCAAATTGAGAAATCACCAAAAAATGAGATAATTACTGAGGCTGTTAAAATAGCACAATTCCTCTCAGACAAGGATAAAGTTAGGTTTGAATTAGACGTAGCCGCAGCTGTGCTAACGTACACAGAGGAAAAATATAAACCAAATTATGAAATAAAAAGTCTCAGGAAAGAGTTAATAGCAAACAGTGTGATATGTTTGAAAGCAGACAAAGGAGGAGCGACGGTTCTGATGAATCAATCTGACTATAATGATAAAATGTATGAACAACTAGACAATATAGAGGTATACACTAAAATTAATAAAGATCCTACGGATAAGCTACAAGGAGAAGTTAAATTATTGGTCAATAATATGATTGCTGAAGGAAAATTAGATCAAGCGCATGGTAACGCTCTCATACAAAGAGATACAGTCGCTCCTAGAGTGTACGGTTTAGTAAAGATACATAAACCAGACAACCCTTTGAGAATTATTGTTAATGTCCAACACTCTCCAACATATAAAATGTCTAAGTTTCTATGTAATAGAATAAAGAAATATTCGTACTTCTTAGACAATACTTTGATGAATTCATACCATTTGGTTGAGATTGTAGATAAATGTGAACTTAATGAAAACGATAGATTGGCGAGTTTAGATGTGGTGTCAATGTACACCAATATACCAGTACCTAAAGCACTAGACTATTTTCAGCGTTTCCTTGTTGATCATCCAGTAATATTGGAAGGAAGCAAAATGACGATTAGACACGTCATGGAGATGATGTATGTATGTATGTCCTCAACTTATTTTAAATTTAGGAATGCATTTTATAAGCAGATTAGAGGTGTTCCAATGGGGCAACCACTATCGGTTCCAATAGCTAATATCTTCATGCATTACATGGAGAAGACTCTCTTAGATATAACGCCCCTAAAACCTAAATTGTATGTACGATATTTGGATGATATATTAGTTATTTGGAATCACGGGGAGGATCATCTGATAAATTTCTTAAACATAGCAAATCAGGTGAGCGAGCTTAAATTTACAATTGAAAATGAATCATGTGGCGAATTACCATTTCTGGATGTCAAGTTAATTAGAAATGGTACAAAACTAGAACGGGATGTTTATAGGAAGGATACTTACTCAGGTATCCTTCTTAATTTCGATTCAAATCATCCATATAGAATGAAAATCGGTATCTTAAAATCGATGATAATAAGAAGCTTAAGATTAACAGATAAAAAACATAGAGAGATTGAATTAGGGAGACTGCGAGAAATATTCAGTGCTAATGGGTATCCTCTAAAGTTAATTGAAGCAACTATAATGAGCGTTATAAGTAAATTTAATCAAGACTGGAAGTACGTGAAGTCAAATAAATTAAAAGATGACCGGAGGGTAATGGTTATACCTGACTCTAAATTAAGTAGGAAAATAAAAATGGTAGCATCAAAATACAATATACGTACTATTTTAAAACAGACCCTTACCCTAGGTATTAAACTTCCCAACCAAAAGGAAAAAATAGAACCGTTAGACACATCAGGAGTATATGAAATTCCATGTAACGACTGTAACTTGATGTATGTGGGTGAAACCATGCGCTCAATTAAGGTTAGAAGAGGGGAACATAAAACCGCATGCAAGTATGCCCATGTTAATAGATCAGATCTTGCACGCCATACAGTAGAGACAGGACACACAATTAATTGGGATGGGTGCAGACGTATATCAATTTGTAGCCGTAGCAGATCGACTAGACTGATTAGAGAATCCATCGAAATTAAATCGAGAAATGACATAATGAATGAAACAGCCGTAGAAAAATCACTAGGTCCTATTTGGAATACAGCACTAAATAATGGTAGAAAACGAAGATTGCACGAATCAGAATCAGAATCAGAAACTCGCTCAAGTAAAAGAATAAGAACACTGGACTGATATTAACTTACAGAGGTGGAGATTGATTAATTCAATATCGCGAAATTTATTTTGATTATTTCATCCTTGATTAGTTGTTGTTAGTGTAGCGCCTTTAACATACATTTATCTATACATGATGGCAAGGTTTATTTTTATTTTATTTTCTTTGCACTATTACTAGTATCTTCTTTATCAGGCAATTTTTAATTTCTTATACGTACCGTTTAATTTAACTTTCTACCCTATTGAAACACTTTATCCGTTTCTAATTTAAATTTACTACCTATTAATTATTTACTCTATTAATAGTGTCATTCCCCCTCCTCACCGAAATGCCACTCGTAATTACTTCATTTAGAAAAGTAAGTGTAAAATAGGTCTGACGTGTGCAGCTAGGAAATGACAGTTATCATTTTAGTTTTACTTGTATGACCGTTACATGTGCCTGTAATTACATGTAACAGATTAGCTCTTAGTTTTAAGTTAACGCTCACGCACATACACACAAACACGCTTATCCAATGAATAGTCAGATGTTGCCAAATCTCTGTAATTTCACTGGGATGAGTGTACACTTGCATTAACTGATTACTCCTTAATTCAAAACAAACGAGGACACATACACACAGGCATGACGTACGCTTATCTAGTGAGTTGTCATTAATTGTCATTATATCACTGTAATCTCATTGCGAAGAGTGTATACATGTAGACACATACACAAACCAATTTAACATACACTTTCCTAACATTTTTATAAAAAAACGTTATGCTTAAGAGATCTAAAATCAAGTATAAATGAGGCGGTTTAAATTAATATTTCCACTTGACATATTGATTGTCAACTAAGTGTGTGATGTGTTTGGCATTGAAAAAGGGCTCCGTAATTGGAGCCCGAAATATCTGCAAAAATCATGATGACAGTGGATTCAAATATTTCGGTACGCAATTCGAAAATCAGGTAAATTGTTTATTTCCTGTCTCGCAACATGTTTCTTTTAAATCTTATTTAGCAAATGAATTGAAGGGGAAGAACATCCTACAGAATAAAATGGTATCGCTTGATGTCTCATCCTTATTTACAAACATACCACTGGATAAGACAACGAAGATCTTGTGTGACCTCATCAAAAATGTGTTTTTTTGACTTCCCTATAGACACCAATGATATCAAAGACCTCATATTAGCATGTACTAAAAACGTCCAATTTACATTCGAAGGGATATACTACCGCCAGATCAATGGTGTAGCTATGGGAAGTTGCATCGCACCCCTCCTGGCAGGTGTATACATGTATCACCTGGAAAAAACGAGCCTAAGAGGTATAATTGACCAGTGCGCATTTTCCAAAAGGTATGTAGATGATATCGTGTTGTTCATCTCAGAAGCAGCAGACCCTTCCGAAATCCTCAAACAAGCAAATGGAGTCGATCCAGACATCAAATTCACTCTCGAGGTAGAGAAAGACGACAGTTTTTCCTTCCTTGACATCAAACTCACTCGAGAAGCAAACGGAGATTTGACACTGGCCATACATAGAAAATCCACTTTCACCGGACAATACATTCACTACAACAGTAGTGTGCCAAAATCCCACAAAAGAAACTTAGTAAACAACCTAGCAAACAGAATCAGGAAGATCTGCTCTGAACACAAGATTGAGGAAGAACTGGGCTACCTCAGGAAAATTTTGCTAATGAACAACTACCCAGAGCGTTTCATTGATGTCAACATCAGACCACTGCAGATTCGTACTAGAGAGGATACCATCAAGCAGGTTTTCCTAAACTTACCATTTAGAGGCGACGTACCAGTCTCAATAATTGCACGGCGGTTGAATAGAATAACTAAGGACAACTTTCCCAGTGTTAAAGTTAATATGACATTTAGTACACAGAGAATCATGAGGTTGGATGCCAAAGATCAATTGCCAATTCTCTCCAAATCATTCATAGTCTACAAATTCTCATGTATGTGCGGTAGCACATATATCGGACGTACGAAGAAGCAATTGATAAGCAGAATCCAGCAACATTTGCCACAGAAATTGATTAACAAAGGCTTGCCACCGTCAGGAAAATCAGCTATTTCCGATCATATATTGGCAACGGGCACCCTGTCAATTCGACCAATTTCACAATTCTACATAAAGCAAAATCAGAAAAATTATTATTTATCTACGAAGCCCTTTACATAAAACAACAAGCACCTGACCTTAATATTCAAAAGTTTCATCAACATGATATTCTTATCGACTGGCCAAGAATAACAAAATTCAACAACAAACTACTAGTATCCAGCCAAGAACAAACAGGCCCTCGACTAGAATCAACAAACGTACAATCGGATTGGCAACAAACTGAAGTGGAAATAACAGAGGCGCATACGATGACAGAAGTCTCCAAACAATTTGAGCGTTTAACACTGCAATCAACACTGGCGTTGTTACCACGTGAAAACTTTGCGCAACGAGGTGAAACGATCAACTATACCGGGAAAAATAGCACTTGTATATGTAACAGTGAACAATGCGCACAAATGGTTAATTCTCAAGCTATCAAAACAATAATGACAAGATCTCAGACATCACTTCGCAATACTGCGAGAATGACCTTTACATGCAAACACGCATACACACAAACACAAACGCATACACACTCACCAACTAGCCAAAACAAGAAACAGAAGTAAAAACGAGTCAGATTTGTTACCACTAGCATAATCAATTGAAAACCCAAAATGTATAAATATGTATGATTGTATAAGAGATGATTAGTATTCACGAAATAAATGGCCTTTATCCACTTCGTTATTTGTGTTTTCCTAATTATAAGAATACTGTGTTAAATTAAAAAGGAATGGATATATATATATATATATATATATATATATATATATATATATATATATATATATATATATATATATATAATTAAATGATCATTTTTGTGCGTGTGATGGTAAAAATTCTTTATGATCAAGTTTATGAGGCTTGAAAAACACAAATCGAATTGTGTTTAACCAGTCAACTAACAACATAGACAAAATACCTACACTCACACATACATATGCCTTTCGACCCTCCGTGATCATCATCAGAGTATAACGGAAAACTGACTAGTGAGGCAGAGTAATACGAGAGATTTGGTTTTGTTTATGACGTGATGCAGTGAAACTCGCAAGGAAGCTGTGTTATTGATGTTACTTTGCCTCAATGCTGACTTCGCCATAATGGTGTGTAGAGATTTAGTTTTCCTTACCTCTGTCTGTTGTCTATATATATTTTTTTCATTGTAACAAGATACTCTCATAAATCTCTCTAACAGTTTTTTTTGCTAAATTATTAATTTTGTCATTATTTATAAAAAATTTCTTGTTTTTTTGTCTCTTCTTATGATTATATAAGAGTGAATCATCAGTTATTAATGGCTTTTGTAATGCTGTTCATGATGATGTCGAAATTTTTTCTGCATGTTTTTATATTCTACATTCGTGCGAAAAGTGATAACTGATATAGTGTTTGGATTTGTTGGAGCAACAGGTGTTCACAGGATATAATTATCAATTTTGTTTAAATTTAGCGTGGCATACGATCCATTGTGTTGTTGTCAGGTACTGACGCAACAGTCATAGTGTTGGCACCCTTTACGGCCTCAGTATATATATATATATATATATATATATATATATATATATATATATATATATATATATATATATATAATAGTGTGTTGGTTCTTGCAGCCGCATTGTCGAAGACTTCTATCACGTCAAGTCCACTACTGCTCGTATACACAATCGTGTAGGTTACGGTACCGTCTAATTGTCCCGCATGTCTCACCCAAATATATGGTGGGTAAAAGGCCCAGTCAAATTCATTAAATAGGATTTAAACTCAATATTTTGCGGTGTGTAAGCATTCAGATTATCAATTCCGCGGTTTGCGTACGCGGGTAGTAGCTGTACACGGGCAGTTACACAAAGATCCGATTTGTCACTATTTCCAATTTAAATGGTTTTGTGCAAAAGTTGTCGAGGCTGTAGATTAAGGCCAGTCGTACGTTAGTACGAGCTTCTTCCTGTTAAGCCTTGCGCATACATGAAGCGATATAGGCTCTAGATTAACGAAAATAAATATATTCACGTAAATGGGTAAGCCAGAGCTACGCTTTATGCTTGCACGTTGTTTTAGCGAAAGCTAGACCACCTATAAAAATTAATTTTGGTGGTTTAGTCTGATCCGTCTGAATTGGTCGATTTTGCACGGTTATTACGAAAACCTTCGCCTTTTAACTTGTAGCCTAGTGGGTTAACATACTGGATTAAGAAATTAGAAACAATTATTTAGCCACTAATCGTTAACTATCAAAAGACAGTTGTGACATGAATATGATACGCACTAATTGTGTGTTTGATGTGCACCTCCATCTCTCACACACGCACACATGTATTTAATTTTTCTGTTCGTGGTATTTATTAAGTGTTTCTCTTTCTCTCTCTCTTTCTATATATATATATATATATATATTTCTCTCTCCCTGTAGGCTTAACAGTAATATTTTGATTTTCAACTAACACGGAACGTGCAATTTAAAAACCAGTCAATGTTAGTTTCTAGTGCACACTGTTACCAATGTACCATATTAAAATTTTGGATCTTATAACTTTTATTTGGCCTTGTATTTGTTTTCATGTTTCTGTATACACTAATCGAATTCCTTTTACAGTTTCATCGTCCATTTCCTTAAATTTAAGGAGTTTCTCTTGAAAGCATATATTTGCCTTTATAATACTATTTCTTGACTGTATCTCAATGATTTTTTAATCTTTGTCCTTGCACGCCTAAATATTTGACTATCTTTTGCTAGATATTGGATTCTTTATATTGTTTGTTTTTTGGTGTGTTGAGTTGCTTTTATTATTTTTCTGTGACAAAGAAGTGGTCTATAGTGTGATTTATTACGCAAAACATGAAATTATGTTCAATCTACAGAAGGCTGATTTTACTTGATATCTAGCGCAATCAAACTATTAAATATTAAGAAATCTGTTAGCTAAAATTGACATGATTCTTGTGAACCACACTCTAACGCTTGTGCATGCAAACAGAAGAGTTTGATTTTATATCTTGTCTGCAGCATCATTTCCTGGATTCTGAACCCATAGTACCTGAAATGCCTAAGCCCTCCGTTCCGGCGCGTACCTCATCACTTAAGCCTAACGCGTTGAGTTTAACTTCGTCTGATGTGAAGACCTGTGATCAAATTACCCCCGTTTATAACAAAAATATTAAAGGAAGTTATGACGAAACTTGCATTTCAGTTGATGCTAACGTTGTGCAGCTACTCCCTCATTCTTCTGAGACTTCGAAAATATTTAAACAGCTATGCGCCTACGAAGGGACGACCATACCCGAAGAAAAATCCTCACTGACTGATGAATTGTCAATTATTATTAATGATGATTGTGCCGATATGTTCCTTGGAAACACTGAGTCTAAAAATGATTTTTTAATAGACTCGCCTAACACTCTCACTAGAAAGCTACGAGATCCGTTGTATCCACAACCTGATCCTTGTGGGGATCCAGCGCATGCATTTCAGGCAACGCGACTGGCGCGAAGTGATTCGCATGCCAATCAACTAGAGACAGAACCAACAAGTAGAAAAGGATTTTCTGATTGGCCAGACACATTTCCTGCGTTGGCGGACTCTGAATTGATTGCTTCTTCATCTGCAGACGAGCTAGTGTGCACTAAATTGGATTTGCCAATAGACCACGTCAAATCTTCGAACTCGAACTCTGATATTGAGAAGGCTGACTCCTTAGCTACTTACAACAAGTTAAACCGCAAATCAGTAGATGCTCTTAATTTTCTTGATAATGTTCTGCATACTTTCTACGAAGGTAAAGAGCTAAATGAAGTAATGAAGACGTCAGTAGAAGATGGCATGCATGATAGCGGTCAAGAAGGATATACAATAAGACAGCTGAAACAGACTCTAACGCGTAATGCAAGTTGTGACCAATTACCAGCGTTGCAGTCATTGTTACAAACAACCAGCACCAATAAAGATGCGGAAATGTCAGCTGTTGAATCAGATATGGATGATGAAATTAGTGATGATGTCATTAACGCGGAGGTCACAGATAACATTCAGATACAGAAGAACATTCAACCCGCGGATCAGCAAGCATGTTTTATGGTATGCCAGCACACTGGACACAGCTACCTATTTTCCGAGACACATGTTATCGACGCTTACACAGTAAATATGGATGTGGAGTTTTCCTCGACTTCTATTCGTACTCCTGGTATAGGTAAAAGGTATTCACTTAAGCGCCTGTATTGTGGGACACAGAAATTTGTTATTCAAAGCAATATCGGTTATGCTGCAAATACAGATAAAAACGATGCCTCGGAAAATAATGCTGCTATTACTGTGTGTTGTAATGATGATAATGTTTCAACCGGAATAAGATATACAAATAACAACTGTGCAACCAGTGCAACTGTGGGAAGTTTTATCGTTGAGCAACAGTTGTCTGCTGAAAACATTTCTTTATGTCAATCTGATCCTACTTTAAGACAGTCTGACAAACGACAAGCGGCCGAGTTGGAAACGTCACCTCCGAAGCCTTCTAATGAAATTCCGCATAAGTCTTCATCCTCCAAATATTTTGAAAACGTTGACATTGCCTCGGCTAACTACTCAGATAAGTATCGGCCGTCAATTAATGATTCTTCAGAGGATGCTATCGCTACTTCTGGTAATTCAGAAGTTGATGATAACGTTGTTTCTAAAGCTGATTCTTTACGATTGAGATTGGTATCAAACAAAAAACTACCTACGAAAGGTATGCGTATGCATAGCAATGCTACGTTCACAAGGATTGTGAACTCGCGTCGTCTTTACAAGGATTCATTTTTTGATATGTACCAAGACAAATCTGCGTCGGATAAATCACGGAATTCTGAAAAGAAGTCAAGACGACGAGATTCTGTGGCTTGGATGTTACGTGAGTTTGGCAGTGGCCTAGGTTCTACTGGCAAAATGCCAATTAATCATTCGTCATCTCGTCCTATTGCCTCGTTGGATTCTACTGGTTGTGGTTTAAAGGTTTCTACCAGGAAAAAGGAACTATCAAATAAATTTTGTCTTACATTCGCTGAAGAATTTGTAAGTGTGTAGAGCGTGACTTTGCGGTTTTACTTTTCTTTTATAAACATCATCATTTTAAGCATTATCCTCTGATGTCAGCTTAGTTACGCAGTGGCTTGTTTCAGTGAGATTTTGGCTTTTTACTCCGCATTGCCGGGCCAAGTCACATGGACCAATACCTTTTTATGCACATGTTGATTGCATCTTATCCATTAAGGAAACTTGGGCTTGGTTGTTCCGAATCTCAAAAATAATGTATGCCAGATGCGTCATTCTTAAAAATTTTATTTCTTTTGTCTTAAAATTATTTTTTGACAAAACAAGAATAGGCTTAAAACATGATATTTTAATCAATCCTGTGTGTTTTCTTCTTCACCACTTCCCTGTTTAGCCAGAGAACACTAAAATCGCCACTACACACTGACAAGGTGCCTGAAGAGAGATTTTCATACAAATTTATTAATTTTAATAATTCTTTCTATTAACGTAAATTATTGTTGCTCTACTATTATCCTTTATGCATGCCCGCAGTTTCGCCTCTAAAATCATGCCTGCGTTAATGTTAATCCGTTTTCTTCTTGTTAGTAAATTATATTAGTGGCCTGCAATTGTTTGGGTTTATCTATGGCGTGTATGGGCCAACAAAAATGAATATCATTTAAACAATTGACGGTGAATTTTTTTATAAATCAAACAGACAATTTCCTTCGTACATCTGATTTAAGCAGACATTATTCTAATGACTGTGCACGGACAGTTTCACAAAGATCCGATTTATCACAATTTTCAATTTTGTTTTGTCTTTGATCGGGTTGACTTCTTATTCGTTCCAATGGAAATGCAGCTATTACCCGCGTACGCAAAACGCGGCATTGGAATATATGAAGCTAGCACTTGAGTATTATTCTAATGAGTAATAGTTATTTTTCAAATATGAATAAGTGATTAGATACGAGTAACTATTTACCAGCACTACCTGGGTATAGTAGACTGAGGCTTTACTGCCGAGTAAGCATTTGGGATATAAATGAACTCTAAGTAACCTATGCCCAGTGTAGAATTGAGAATTATAGTTTAATCTTTCATCTTTGGCATATATCAATGAGCCATCAAGAAAAAAATCACCACACGAACATTTAGGCCTAATGTCCTGTGACTGCAGTCGACTGATGGCTTTATAATTACTTAGGTTTTGGCTTGTGGTTAGCTAAATTAGTGTGATGTAGGTAAGTGAATTTAACGAATGAAGAGAATATGTTTCCTCTTCTATCAAGTAACACTGGTACCTGGAAATCGAAATATTTGCAAAAATCATCATGATGACAGTGGATTCAAATATTTCGGTACGCAATCCGAAAATCAGGTAAACGGATTCCACTTGTTTTGATACAAGAAAGAAGTTAAACTGTATTCTGCTTTGTCTGTTTGAACGAAATTTAATGACTTTTCCTGTGGACGAAGTGAGAAGCACACAAATCGTAAGACAGTCAACTATGCGTATGATGGCGAAAATCATGCAATAGTGCCATTCTCCACCCGTCTCAATTTGCAGGACATCGCTGCATGATTTCACGGAAAATAATTACATTTATCGACTGAGTTTCTAGGAGCGCCATAAATTGCTCTTTATTTAGGCACAATTGTATCTTTTTAGTAACAGAAGGATTCAGCATCATGTTGCTGTTTCGAACAACTAGGGCCCACCAGTTGTGTGACCGTAAATTTCTGTGAATACGGGCCCTAAGTAGAATGGATTTGTGTATGTTTTATTTTGGTAGAGCAATTCGGATATTCATTTTGTAACAAATTCTATTGAGTTACCTTTGCATTTCCCAGTTCCATCATAGCAAATTATGCTATAATATCTACTTGAGCCGTTGCGGCGTTATGGACTATTTGCACTCTGGCCCATCTGCGATTGCGAAGGAATCTTCTAATGTGGGTGCGCTAGTGCACGTATATAAATGCGACGTAGTATATGTTAAGATAGTATGCCAAAAAAATCATTTCATGTTGATGTTCAGATGCGCTGGCTTGTCAAATTCCAGTTACAGTTTCTGTGTATTTTTATTTATTCTACAGACTTTTTGGAGTTTATTTGATAGGTGCTCTTTAATAACTTCTTATTTCACAATCAGCGATCAAATTTAAAATGCGTCCTTCCAGTATCATGAAGATGTTAGCGCTTTCGCTTGCGCCTTACTCGTTGTCTCGTTGGAACTATGTCTGATCATTTATGATCTCTTTTATGAATTCTCGGTATTAAGTGATTAAAAAAATACACCCTGGTCGTTATCTAGCTTGGTAATTCGTACTTAGTGATCCATAAATCTATATATGCTTTTGAGAGAATTTGGTTCCCCTTGCCTCTTTTTCTGTTTTAGGACTACCTTGTAGATACTTTAATCCAGGTTGCGATCTAGATAGAAGTATTTGACCCGTTATGTACATACATTTTTCAGTATAAACTAAGTATTGTAAACTGTATAAAAGGTAATTCATCAAGTAGACCGGGTTGTCCTTATTGGGAACGCATCATGCACTGTCCAGAATTTTCCGCGGACAGGTCTCGATCCTGGGCACATATGCTTCGTAATCTGGTTTTGTAACCATTGAGACACCCTGCCGCACATATATACTAACCAATGCTTATTAGTTAGCCTTTCCTTTCGGAAATCTGTCATTACAGAACAGTCATCACGCTACATGGGGAAGTGGTATTAAAATGAGCATTCATGCAATTAAACGAAAATTGGCTGTACGGACGGTGATAACATTTACTTTAATCAATGTTGTGATCTTGACATAAATACCTGACCCATTATGTACTTACATTTGTCAGTATAAACTAAGTAT
>JAQBSW010011016.1:0-21785 GCA_029291075.1 Eudiplozoon nipponicum | reverse complement strand
TTCATTAATTCATTAATTAATTAATTTCCTTAATTCACCCATTCATTAAATCAACAATTGATTAAATTATTCATTAATTATTTCAATTTATCATTAATAATTTAATGCATTAATTCCTTAATTCATTAATTCATTAATTCATTAATTCATTAATTCATTAATTCATTAATACATGAATATATTAGTTAATTAAATCATTAATTAATTAATTCAATAATTCATAAATTCATTAAATCATTATTTCAATTATTCATTAATTCACTAATTCAATAAATCAATTATTCATTAAAAAATTAATTCATTATTTCTTTATTCAATATTTCATTAAATCATTCTCCAATTTATCAATTATTTCATTAATTCATAATTTAATTAATCCACGTATTCTTTAATTCATTAATTCCTTATTTTATTAATTCAATAATTCACTTATTCATTTATTCAACAATTCATTAAATTTTTAATTCCTTTATACATTAATTCAATTATTCATTGATTCATTAATTCAGTAACTCGCTAATTCTTTAATTTTTTTAATTCCTTAACTCGGTAATTCATTAATTCATCAAAACGTCAATTAATGAATTCATTATTTTATTCTTTCGATTATACATTAATTCATTAATTCACTAATTCATTAATTTAATAATTCATTATTTCATTAATTGACTAATTCATTATTTCAACAATTCATTAAATTATTAATTAATTATTTCATTTATTTATTAATAATTTAATTCACCAATTCATTAATTCATTAATTGATTAATTCATTAATTTATTAAGACATTAATGTATTATTAAATTAATTCATTAATTCATTAATATATTAATTCAATTATTCATTAATTCATTAATCATTAATTCATTAATTCATTAATTCTTTTTTTCATTAATTCGTTAATTCATTAATTCTTTAATTCATTAATTCATTAATGCATTAATTCATTACTTCATTAATTCATTGAATCATTAATGCATTAATTCATTACTTCATTAATGCATTAATTCATTAATTCCTTAATTCATTAATTCATTAAATCAGTAATTCATTATTTCACTAATTCAATAATCTATTAACATTTAAATTAATTAATTCATCAGTCCATTAATTCTTCTCATCAGTAAATAAATAATGCATTAATATAAAAATTAATTAATTCCCGAATTCTTTAATTCATTAATTCATTAATTCATTAATTTATTAATTTATTAATTTATTAATTTCCTTAATTCAGTCATTCATTAAATCAACAATTAATTAAATTATTAATTCATTATTTCAATTATTCACTAATTCATTAATTCATTAATTCATTAATTCATTAATTCATTAATTCATTAATTCAATAACTCATTATTTCATTAATTCAATAATTTATTATATTTTCAATTAATTAATTCATTAATCTCTTAATTCCTCTCATCATTAATTCATCAATTCGTCAATTAATTAATTCACTAATTCATTTATTCAATAATTCTTTAATTCAGAAATGCATTAATTCTTAATATCATTAATTCATTAATTCATTAATTCATGAATACATTAATTCATTAATTCATTAATTCATTAATTCATTAATTCATTAATTCATTAATTCATTAATTCATTATTCCATTAATTCATTAATTCATTAATTCATTAATTCATTAATTCAATTATTCTTTAATTCATTAATTTAATTATTAACTAAATCATTTATTCATTAATTCATTAATTCATTAATTCATTAATTCATTAATTCATTAATTCATTAATTCATTAATTCATTAATTCATTAATTCATTAATTCAATAATTTATTAATTCTCTAATTCATTATTTCATTAAATCATTAAAGTATTAATCCATTAATTCATTATTTCATTATTTATTTAATTCATATTTAATTCAAATTTGGAAACTAAGATCCTTAACGGTCGAGTTTGCAAATTCGCTGATGATTTAAAAATAATCTTTCCAATTGATCCAAAGAATGTCGAATTCTCCAAAAATAATGTGACTTTAGATTTGTATGATTTGAGTAAATATTTGATTACACTAGGGCTGAGAATAAACAATAAAAAGACGAAAGCTTTAAAAATAGGGAACAGAACAAACTTTCATTATGTTTATGTTCATGATGCTGTTATTTATGATGTGTTTGAGATTAAACTTATGCAAGAAATTAAGTATTTAGGCATAACTATTCAATGTACAGCTTCTGCTGAGAGACATATTGAAAGTATAGTAGGCAGTGCCAAGAAAAGATGGGCACTAATAAATCGAAATATCTTATCAAATGATATAAAACTTCAAATGTATATAATATGGATTAGACCGGTACTAGAATATGCTGTCGCTACATGGAATCCATTAAAAAAGGGTTTGTCTAATAAGATAGAAGCTGTACAAAGAAAAGTTGTGAAACATATTAGTCCTATTTCTTGCACTATATACGCCTCTAGATTACAGTTTGCGTCATTGCAATCTCTGTGGTTTCGGAGGATGTGTTATTGTATAAAAATTTTCCATTTGAACCAGTGGACTGGTGCCTATATGACTCCGATAAGAAAGAGTCATGAAGTTGGAACTAGATCTGGACATATGGCAATATCTCCTCCTTTTGTGGGGAATGTAGCAAGCAAGTTATTCTCTTTCTCAAAAATCTACAAAATTTATAACCAATTGCCAAAGAGGCTTAGAGAAATGCCTCCATCGAAGATGTCTATTAAAACTTTATCTACTGAACTTGAAAAAGTCTGCAATCCTGCTGATATCTTGTTATTTTTTTGATTATGATAATACTTTCTCATGGTTGAATATAAGACAAGGATAATTGTTATCGGAAACAGATTTTCTTGAGATTTTTATTTCCAAGTTTTGTATTATAATAATTGAAATGTTATGCACTATATCTTCATGTTAGTTAACATTTCATACAACCATTTGTTAGTCATGGTTCTCAATTTTTGCATAATGTTACAGTCGAATTATACCTTAATTGTTCCTAATTTGATGATGTATATATTATTCTTTTCAGTAAAACTTTCTGATATTGATATATTTTACAGTACAACTAGTGAGATATACTTATCTACATGAGATTAATTGCACAATTATTGTGATGTGATAATTTTTATATATATATATATTGTACATTTTCCAATTTTATTATTTGACGGAATATGTGTGGTTTGAATCTGAATAAAGATATTCTATTCTATTCTATTCTAAAATGACAAACTGAAAAGGAAATCACAAATGGATTTAGGTGCATTTTGCTCGATAAATAATAACGACAGTCGGCTTTCGTATTTATATTATTAACATTGTTTTCCAATTATAGTTTTGGTGGCTTTCCTTAGGCCTTAAAATTGAAATTACTTTACATTACGAATTTGTATAATTCCGAGGCGTTTACGGTAGCCCCCCGCTCCAAACACGGCGGTATAGAATAGAATAGTATAGAATAGATTAGAATAGAATAGAATAGAATAGAATAGAATAGAATAGAATAGAATAGAATAGAATAGAATAGAATAGAATAGAATAGAATTGAATAGATTAGAATAGAGTAGAATAGCATAGAATAGAATAGAATAGAATAGAATAGAATAGAATAGAATAGAATAGAATAGAATAGAATATCACATAAAAATGTGCAATTAGTCTCATGTAGATAAGTATATCTCACTAGTTGTACTATACAATATATCAATATCAGAAAGTTCGTATGAAAAGAATAATAGATACATCATCAAATTAGGAACAATTAAGTTATAATTCGAGTGTAACGTTATGCAAAAAATTGAGAACCATGACTAACAATTGATTGTATGTATTGTTGACTAACATGATGATATAATGCATAACATTTCAATTTTAATAATACAAAACTTGAAATAAAAATCTCAAGAAATTCTGTTTCCGATAACAATTATCCTTGTCTTTTATTCAACCATGAGAAAGTATTATCATAATCAAAATAAAAAATATCAGCAGGATTGTAGACTTTTTCTAGTTCAGTAGATAAAAATTTAAAAGACATCTTAGATGGAGGCGTTTCTCTAAGCCCCTTTGGCAATTGGTTATAAATTTTGTAGATTTTCGAGAAAGAGAATAACTTGCTCGCAACATTCCCCACCAAAGGAGGAGATATTGCCAAATGTCCAGATCTAGTTCCAACTTCATGACTCTTTCTTATCGGATTCATATAGGCACCAGTCCACTGGTTCAAATGGAAAACTTTTATGCAATAGCACATCCTCCGAAACCACAAAGTTTGCAGTGATACAAACTGTAATCTAGAGGCGTATATAGTGCAGGAGATAGGACTAATTTGTTTCACAACTTTTCTTTGTACAGCTTCTATCTTATTGGACAAACCCTTTTTAATGGATTCCAAGAAGCGACAGCATATTCTAGTATCGGTCTAATCCATATTATATACATTTTAAGTTTTATGTCATGCGATAAGATATTTCGATATATTAGTGCCCATCTTTTCTTGGCACTGCCTACCATACTTTCAATATGTCTCTCAGCAGAAGCTGTACATTGAATAGTTATGCCTAAACCCTTTATTTCTTGCATAAGTTTAATCTCAAACACATCATTAATCACAGCATCATGAAAATAAACATAATGAAAGTCTGTTCTGTTACTTATTTTAAAGCTCTCGTCTTTTTATTGTTTATTCTCAGCCCTAGTGTAAACAAATATCTACTTAAATCATACAAATCTAATGTCACATTATTTTTGGAGAATTCAACATTTTTTGGATCAGTTAAAAAGATTATTTTTAAATCATCAGCGAATTTTCAAAATCGACCGTTAAGGATCTTAGTTTCCAATTGTGCAAATACGATTTTAAATAAAATGGGCCCAAACTTGATCCCTGTGAAACTCCACTCGTTACTCGTTTTGATTTTGATATCAAATCGTTTACTTGAATACTCATTCGTCGATTATATAGATAGTATTTAAGTAATCTAAAAATATTAGGATCAATATTCAACAAACTAATCGCATTCAAAATAGCATCAAAAGATATAGAGTCAAAAGCTTTTGAGATATCTATAAATACAATTAATGCATCTAACTTATTCTCGTCTAATGTGATTACATGTTTCCACATGGAAAGCATATTAGTAGTTGTCAATCTACCTTTCGTAAAGCCATGTTGACAAAAGTCAAAATCAGCCGGTAACATACGTTCTAAATGATCTAGTATCAATCGTTCTATTATCTTCAAAACAGAAGGGATAATAGAGATTAATCTATAATCACTGGCGCACGTTGGCTTACTAACTTTTGGCAACGGCTTAGCTACAATCGTTAATATATCGATTGGTAATTCCCCATCCTTCAAAATTCTATTTATAAAGTTGCAGAGTGCATTCCTAAATGTTAAGGGTAATTGAATCAGACTATCAATCGAAATACCAAGGTGATCTTTTTGTTTTTTTGATTTGATTTTTAACATCAATTTTATCAAGTCATCACTGTCAATAACAAGTCCTGGTTCCTGGCCTCCCAAAGCATCTGATAGTTCTATAAAAGTTCTCTCATTCTGTGGATTGCATATCAAATTGACAAATACTTCCTCCAATTCACAGAGAAATTCATAATCAGTTTTACCCACAGGTAATATAAGCTTTAATTTTTCCTTATATTTTCTGTAGTCTGTGAGGAGTTTGTGTCCTAGTCTAGGATTACTCTTTAGTTTGGCCAAAATAATTCTCTCCGATCTTTGACGGATTATCAGCAGTGATGAATTAATTTCTTTATCGATGAAATCTAACCTCATTTTTTAAATACTATTGATAAGACTACATTTGATTATATTATCTCGTTTGATTCTTAGCTAATATATCAGATAATAACAATGAAACGGAAGAAACAAATGCGTCATTTTTCATAATAAAAAACATTCATAATCAATAGATAAGCTTAATTCTCTAAAAAGATTCCAGTTGATTCTGGAACATTGCACGTGCGCACTTTCAAAATTAGGTTTCTGTGCTTTGCTACTCGAAAGGTTCCATTGTAAAATAATTTGTTTATGATCCAATTCTTTGAAGTAATTTACTACATCATAACTGTGTGAGTTCAACGCTTCAACTTCTAAATATACATGATCTAAGCATTGCGAACCTCTAGTTGATTCATTTATAATCTGCTTGAGATCATGATTAGAAAAAAATTGATTATTTCACAGTCATGTAACTTATTAAAGTCACCTACCACTACATTATAGCCATGACAGTCAAAGATAGATTGAAAAGAATTGGTAAATGTTTGATCATCATATAAAGTAGCATACGGCGGTCTGTAAACCGCGGTTAAGATCAGATTATCAATTTGTATAGATAAAAAATCAATGATAACATTATCTTCTCTAGTATATAAAATTTTCGCATTTAATACAGATTTATTATAAATGAGTACTCCTCTACATCTTTTATCCAGCGATCTGTCTTTTCCGAATAAAGAATAGTGAGGAATATCAAATTCATCGTTTTCAATATCCTTGTTAAGCCCAGTTTCAGATAATATTATAAAATCAAAATCGTTACTTATTATAAAATTACACAGCAAAAAGTTTTTGTTCCTAACACTTCGAAAGTTAGCATAAAATAAAGTAAATGTAGAATACGACTTATCTAAACAATTATCGACTTTTACCGATTCAGCTTTGTTGGCTTCTTTATTGTTCGTTTCCCGGGTTTTGAGGCCATACTTCTTCTCCTCCCGCTGTCCACAACATTTAGTAATGATACATCGTTTTTTTTATTGTATCTTCTCTCGATAAATTCCTTATAATATCGCGGTCAGAAGTAGATGGCTTCCGCTCCTGTTTGTTCTTTAGCTTTTTTGCTTTTGCGAACTTTCGTTGGAGAAATGTTTTGTCACGTCCAATAAATATGCTATGAAAATTCGGATTCTCACCTGCCCTTTTATTGATGGCCTCGATCAGCATATTTGTTGGTCTCCTTGATAACTTTATAACCACTGGTCTTGGACGATCGCATCGTTTTCCAACCCTGAAACGTTTAGCGATGTCAGCTTGCGTCTCATCTTTGATTAGGGCGTTTAATTTCTCGACATCTTTTACATCAGCATTTTCATCAAGATTAAATAAAATTAGCTGTTCTTGTTTGCTAATCCGCGCTGATAATTCATTCGCTAATATGTCTATTATTTCTTCCCCCGATGTTTTATTCTTGATTGGCGTGTAACGACACAAATCAATCGCCGACATATTGCGTAAATTAAATTCAAATTTATTTACGTTGCACCAATGAGAAAAAAGCAAATTGCCGTTTAACCACGTCTAACCTTGTTTAACAAATAGTATGCAAGTACACATATTGCATGCTATTTAAGCACGGTAATTTACCATGCAAGTCAGTTGTGGCATTTGCCTTCTACCTGCTTCACGCGTGTGCGTTCTGTCGGTTGTCAATACGTGTGCGCTCTGTCGGCTGTCAATACCTACTCATCCTGTTGCGGGATACCGGAGAGACGAGCCAATTGAGTGCAGGACCTGCAGGACACCATCCACAACGCGATCACAGCTCAACCACGGGAGCAACAAACTCAACCAGAGTCCACCCAAGGCTCTAGGACATCTTCAACTCTGAAGACTTAAAGCGAACGCATTACCCGGCCCTCTTAAGGCCCCCATATCAGTAACTAATCTCTATTCAGAGCACCTTAACCGAGTTTGTAACGTCGTACGGCATTTACTTGAAGCCGGGGCGTTTACAAAATTGGCGACCGCGCCAGGATATTGATTATTTATCTGATTTTTTTTGGGTATAAATAAATTGACTTTCTTCTTCATTTGTTTGGGATAAATCGACTAACATTTGCGTTTTCTTTACCCTGATCCTGGTTTTTCTGGGAATTTTGTTGGGCATATATTCGTGAATTTGTGGTGAGCATAATAATAATTCATTGGCACTAAAGGCCAACGGGGCCTCTGTTCGTCTTCCCTAAAGGAAAATTTCAAATTTTGGAAGCAGTGTGTTATTCTTGCTGTTGAAAATAATAATTCATTGGCACTAAAGGCCAACGGGGCCTCTGTTCGTCTTCCCTAAAGGAAAATTTCAAATTTTGGAAGCAGTGTGTTATTCTTGCTGTTGAAAATAATAATTCATTGGCACTAAAGGCCAACGGGGCCTCTGTTCGTCTTCCCTACAGGACAATTTCAATTTTTGGAAGGAGTGACGCTGTTCTGTGTTGAAATAATAATACATTGTCATCAAAGGCCATCGGGGCCTCTGTTCGTTTTTTCCTTTTGTACTGGACAATATCAAGCAACAGTGGAAGCTGTTTGTGGGTAAGCGTTTCGTTATATATTTATACATTTATATATACATTTTCATATTGCTTATAAATTTATGCTTTTAAGATCCCGTAAGATTGTTAAAATGTCAGGTCCAAATTTAGATATTGATGTTCCTGTTTGGGATGGAGATAGTGAGTTATTTTTTATGCGCGTAGACTCTGCTTTCTCCCCGTTTCCTGATTATGACAGTCATCAAAAACTGTCAAAGGTTTTTGCTAAACTACCTTCTGAATTGCAGCGACGGATTTATCCTAAGCTTGAGGCCATTAGGAAGCTACCTAATCCCATTTTGGGCCTACAAAACGAGGTAGAATCCTTGCTTGGACCCACTGAAACTGAGCAGATAATAAACAAATATGCGCAGTTAGATATGCCAAATCTTGGCCCCATAGAAATACTGAGGGAATTACGGAAACGTTGGTATAAAACCAACATTTTTGACCATGAGGCTAAGGTTGTTTTTATTAACAATCTTCCCCAAACATTAAAACTCTATGCCAGACAGCTCCCCAACACTCTCTCTATAGATGACTTATCTGAGAGATGTGAGTTAGAATATAGGGTTTTGGAACCCAAAGTGAATCCATCATCCTTTTCTTCACCCCCGCAAGATGATAGAATCTCCTCCTTAGAGAGAACAGTGGCGAACATGGCCAAAGTTCTAGAAGGATTGGCCATTAACAAATCGGAGATAAATCATGTGAATGCTCGACCAAAATTCGTTTCCAAGTCAAATTATAATGGTAGGCGGCGATCGAGATCTCCGCAATCATTTAATAAATATGCTCAAAGAACTGGTGTTATAACCACCAGAAGTTTTTTATGCTTGCCAAGTTTGTCTTTGTCGTTCCGAAGAATTTCCGAATGAGTGTCAATTTCCACAGCTGACGGAGAGGACAACAGACCGCAGGCACAAGGGTGCATCAGTATCGGGAAACGTCTGGCGCAGGAAGTAGAAGACCGTACTTTCTGCACATCAACGGCATCAACGGCGCGACAGGGAAGAAGCCAACTACAATCCGACATCCCTGTCGACTCTTTTCGTCCACGCCGAATTTTTCACATAGAGAACCAAACAGACAATGCCGGTCGCTATCACCAGCCTACTTGTTTGCATGACCCGGCCAAACAGCCAAACGAACTTCTGCACCTTCTTGATTTCAAAACTGGCGAAGAGTACATCGTAGACACAGGTGCGGCAGTCTCAGTTCTCAAAGGTGATTCAATGGCCGAGATGTCGCTAGGCGTTCTTCTCGCAACAGCTACAGGCGAGCCCATACCAACTTATGGCTGCCAATACCGCACACTCAACATAGGTCTACGACGTGAATTTTCCCACAACTTCATCATTGCCAAGGTCTCACATAATATAATAGGCCTTGATTTCCTTCTAAAATTTCGGCTCATTGTTGATCTTGCCAATCAAAAGATCATCGACCCATCCACCGGACTTGAACAAAGCTTTTGGACACTTGCCTCCGAGCGTTTGGAGTTACAGGTCATTCAGCCAACCCCAGTGCATCATTCAGCAGAGATATCAGCAGCTCTTCGAAAATACAAATCGCTTTTCGATCTTAACAAATCCGATCTACGAGTCTCCAACACGATGCATCATATCGTCACAGAAGGACAACCTATTGCACTCAAGAAGCGACCACTGGCTCCTGCTAAGCTGAAAGCTGCCAAGAAGAATTCTCAAGGCTTTTGGAAGAGGGAATCATCAGACCATCGAAAAGTTCATGGGCGTCACCACTGCACTTAGTCTCAAAATCAAACGGATCGTACAGAGCCTGTGGAGACTACCATAAGCTAAATTCAGTGACAAAATCTGATGCATATCCTATTCCAAATATCAACAATTTACTTGAAAAACTCAACGGCAGCAATTTCTTCTCAGTGATTGATCTCAGACAAGCGTACCATCACATACCGGTAGCACCAGAGGATATCGAGAAAACTGCAGTCATCACTCCATTTGGCCTTTTTGAATATCTTTACATGCCTTTTGGACTCAAGTGTGCTACTCAGACATTTCAAAGATTCATAGACAACATACTTCGCGACAACTCTGCTTATTGTATGTCATATCTAGATGACATTATGGTATTCAGTCCAGATCTAGAATCTCATGCGAAACATCTACAAAATGTCCTCTCATGCTTATCCAATCACGGACTCAAGATCAACTGTAACAAGACGCAGATTGCAACTTCATCCGTCGACTTCTTAGGGCATCGTATCACGGCCCAAGGTATTCAACCAATGCCGTCAAACACGAATTCAATCAAGAATATCAAGTCACCAAGGACTTTGAGCGATTTGCAGAAAATCCTGGGAGTACTAAACTATTATCGCAAGTTCCTTTCAGGCCTTTCAAAACAACTTTATCCTTTGTGCAGGCACCTGCGGAACCGAAAAGGACTTAGCAAAAATTCCATCATTGCTTGGTAATCCGAAGACGAGGAATTACTTCGACTTGCCATCAACTCGTTAGCAAATGCCACAATGCTAACGCATCCAGATTTTGAAAAGCCATTTCTACTCTCGACAGATGCTTCTGAATTCGCTATTGGAGCCACTTTGGAACAAGAGATCGACGGAGTTCAGAAGCCTATCAGTTTCTACTCGCGTACTCTCCAACCAGTAGAAACGAGGTACGACACTTTCGGCCGAGAACTTCTCGCCATCCACGACGCAGTGCGCCATTTTATCAGCATCATTGGCAGTAGCAGATTTGTTGTTTTCACAGATCATGCACCACTAGTTAGCGCACTTCGAAACGCAACTTCATCTATCGCCAAGTATCCTGCCAGAGTGGAAAGACAGCTTTCTCTTCTAAGCGAATGGCAATTTGACGTCTTTCACGTCAAGGGCAAACATAACTTCATTTCAGATGCCCTGTCCAGGCCAGACGTCTCTCTACAACCACCTTCGCCGTCACCATTCACTGTCAACTCCGTGGCACTCAGTGAACCTGCACTAACGCCAACTCACCTGCGAACTGAACAACGCGGTGACATTCACATTCAAAGATCAATAGCCGTCACCCAACCAAGTTCATATGCCGTCTGTGGGAAGGCTTACCAATTGTTTACTTCACGGGTACGCAGCCCAACAAGCCTTCAGAGAAAGGTTTTCGATTCAATTCACTCAATTTCTCACCCAGGAAGCCAAGCGACTGTCCGACTTCTTGCAGATCGTTTCTGGGGTCACAGACTTAGGCAGAATGTTAAACGATGGGTCTCAGAGTGTGCTATTTGTCAAAAAAACAAGATCACACGACACACTCGTTCTAAGTTGCAACATTTTCGGTCTACTTCTCGCCTAGCCATCGTCCACATCGACATAGTTCATCTGACAAGGTTCAAGGTTTCAGCTACCTTCTAACTATGATTGATAGATTTACACGGTGGCCTGCGGCATTACCTCTTGGCTCCATTTCTGCAGACGAAGTAACTAACGGTTTTATCTCTGCATGGATATCCAATTATGGTGTTCCCAATGGGGTCATCACGGACAGAGGCACTTGCTTCTCATCTGATCGTTTCAAAACCACTTTGCGGTACATGGGATGCATCTTACGCCAGACGACTGCCTACCATCCCCAAGCTAATGGCATGGTAGAAAGAATGCATAGGGAACTCAAAGCAGCTTTAGCATCCTCGTCCATTAATGGCAAATGGGTCGATGCACTACCTTTAGTTCTGCTGGCCATGCGTTCTCGTACTCGAGAATCCATTAAAACGTCTGCGTCACAACTCTTGTATGGCATGGATCTACGCCTGCCCAGTCAGCTCCCACGTCTACTGCCGGCACAAGATGACCCACAAAACGAAGCTACCCGCCTTCGACTTCATTTCGGTAACATGTCCGAACAGTAGCCGAGACACACGCCTCGTTCAGTCTTCGTTCACCCACAGCTCCACAGCTGCAAGAGAGTACTCGTTCGCAACAATAATGCTGTTGCACCACTACAACCCAAGTATCGCGGTCCTTACCCGATTTTACTAAAACAGCCAAAATACTTCATCATTATGCAAGGCACTACACCGACATCAGTAAGCATAGACAGGTTGAAACCGTTTATCGAACCACCTGATCCTGAGAGCGTTCAACCTTCTACACACGTCTCAGGCTCCGTCTGCCCACAATCTCAACCTGCTTTGTATAACGCGTAATTAATTTTTTTTTAAACATTAACATTTAACTATAAAATTTTTTTTTAACCTTACGTTAATTTTCGTATTTGTCTCACGTGGCATAACCACCTGTTCTTAGCTAACAATTGTGTAGCATTTTTTAACAGTTCTTTGGTATTATGCCATCTCTGAGGCAATGTTCGTGTACATATTTTTATGCAATTACCTTTGATTTTAATGTATATATTTTACATTATAATGTATTTCTCACACATGACATTACACTGCCTATTTTGTTATGACCAGCTACTTAGAGCTAACGCTTTCGTGTAGCAACACTAAGTAGTGATCAACTTCATATCATGGTACAGGCCACTTTCAATGCATATCTCAACTTTATCTATTTCACAAAGACCACTCTACAAATGTCATGACCACAACGTCGAGCACTCTAGCTCCTTTGGTCGTATACAAACACATTGACAACGATCCAACCTGCTTAGGTTTTATCTTAAACCTGGCAAATTCAGAGGCGATTTACCTCGAAATCTTCACGCTGCGGCTCCAAAACTTACACTGCTCTATTTTGCCTCACGTGCTATGAACGTCCACTAGAGCTAACAATTTGTGTATCAATTCCTAGTGGTTACCTGGCATCATATCATTGTTGAAGCAACCAACAAGCATATTTAAGCCCAGCACTTATGGTTCATCATATTTTTGCTTAACTTGGTTCGAACTCTGTCATGCATTTCTTATCTAGCCTCGCAAAGAGGAATATTCTTTCTTTTTTTCAGAGAGGAAAGTGTTGTAACGACACAAATCAATCGCCGACATATTGCGTAAATTAAATTCAAATTTATTTACGTTGCACCAATGAGAAAAAAGCAAATTGCCGTTTAACCACGTTTAACCACGTTTAACCAATAGTATGCAAGTACACATATTGCATGCTATTTAAGCACGGTAATTTACCATGCAAGTCAGTTGTGGCATTTGCCTTCTACCTGCTTCACGCGTGTGCGTTCTGTCGGTTGTCAATACGTGTGCGCTCTGTCGGCTGTCAATACCTACACATCCTGTTGCGGGATACCGGAGAGACGAGCCAATTGAGTGCAGGACCTGCAGGACACCATCCACAACGCGATCACAGCTCAACCACGGGAGCAACAAATCAACCAGAGTCCACCCAAGGCTCTAGGACATCTTCAACGCTGAAGACTTCAAGAGAACGCATTACCCGGCCCTCTTAAGGGCCCCCATATCAGTAACTAATCTCTATTCAGAGCACCTTAACCGAGTTTGTAACGTCGTACGGCATTTACTTGAAGCCGGGGCGTTTACAGGCGTGTATTAATTAAAACTAAGCGAAACAATAAATGATTGCAACAATGATCTAATGACTGATAAAAGGCGGTGTCTTTATATTTGGGTTGAAATCTTCAATGTTAAGTCTTCTTTGGTCCCCCGAGAGTATGCCTGTATTGTAAGTGGGGACGTTAATCTTGAATTACAATCAAGTTAGAAATACAGAATGCAGTCTCATCTCTTAAACATCTAATAGTAGCGGGCCCCAATGATCTGCTTCCGATTTTATTTTAAAATGATGACGAAAATTTATAGTAGTTGACTGGGAGCTTTCATAATATATGGAATGAGGATATCTTGCCGGTTTCATGGAACATTGCGCGTGTGCACTTTCAAAATTAGGTTTCTGTGCTTTGCTACTCGAAAGGTTCCATTGTAAAATAATTTGTTTACGATCCAATTCTTTGAAGTAATTTACTACATCATAACTCTGTGAGTTCAACGCTGTTCTTGTTTGCTAATCCGCGCTGATAATTCATTCGCTAATATGTTTATTATTTCTTCCCTTGATGTTTTATTCTTGATTGGCGTGTATTAATTACAAATAAAATTGCAGTTCAAGAAATCTCAATTAAAACTGCCTGAAACTAACAGAGATTGTTTCTAAAATCACAGTTAAGAGAAATATTTTGTAAGAACCGAGTTAGATTATTTGACCTTAAAGAGCACCATATTTCTCAAAATCGAACATCGTTGGGTTGTAACACGGAGCCGCGTGTTACAATTTCGTGTTTTGGGTTGAAACATGGGTCTTGCGTTCGACTGATTTAGCTCAGATTTCCCTATAACTAAACTTCATCTAACTTTAGCCATGCTTGCTATTGTCCTCTCTAAAGACGCTATCCTATCATCTTGCAAGTGAAGGACAAAACGATTACGAATTTAACTTAGGTTTTAAGACCCTAGTGTAAACGCCCCGGCTTCAAGTAAATGCCGTACGACGTTACAAACTCGGTTAAGGTGCTCTGAATATAGATATTGTTATGCTAGGGGGACCTTAACCGGGCCTGGTTGTGCGTTCTCCTGAATTATTCAGATTGTGACGGTCTCTTAGAGCCCTGGGTTGACTCTGGCTGTGGTTCCTTCTGTTGTTGTGTTGTAATCACGATGTGGAAAACTTCGTTGAAGTTCTGCATTAATTGGCTCGTCTCGCTGGTTGTACCGCAACAAGATGAGTCATGGATGTTGCCAATTGTTGGTGAAACAAATCAAATCACCAGCGTAGGTATTGACAGCCGACAGAACGCACACGCATAACGAGAAGCAGAATGCAAATGCGACAACTGACTTGCATGGTAAATTGCCGTGCTTAAATACCATGCCATAGTAATATATGTCTACTTGCACACTATTGGTTAATCGGCAAGTTTCGCTTTTTTCTCAATGGTGCAACGTAAATAAAATTGAATTTAATTTACGCAATATGTCGGCAATTAATTTGTGTCGTTACCACACTTTCCTCTGAAAAAAAGGAAAAAAATCCTCTCTGCGAGGCTAGATAAGAAATGTATGACAGAGTTTGAACAGAATTAAGCAAAAATATGATGTACCATAAATGCTGAGCTTAAATATGCTTGTTGGTTGCTTCAACAATAATATGAGGCCAGGTAACCACTAGGAATTGCTACACAAATTCTTAGCTCTAGTGGTCGGTCATACCGCATAAGGCAAAATAGAGCAGTGTAAGATTTGGAAGCCGCAGTGTGAAGATTTCGAGGTAAATCGCCTCTGAATTTGCCAGGTTTAAGTTAAAACCTAAGCAGGTTGGATCGTCGTCAATGTGTTTGTATACGACCAAAGGAGCTAGAGTGCTCGACGTTGTGGTCATGACATTTGTAGAGTGGTCTTTGTGCAATTGATGAAGTTGAGATATGCATTGAAAGTGGCCTGTACCATGATATGAAGCTGATAACTACTTAGTGTTGCTACACGAAAGCGTTAGCTCCAAGTAGCTGGTCATACCAAAATAGGCAGTGTGATGTCATATGTGAGAAATACATTATAATGTAAAGATATATACATTAAAATCAAAGGTAACTGCATAAAAATATGTACACGAACATTGCCTCAGAGATGGCATAATACCAAAGAACTGTTCAAAAATGCTACACAATTGTTAGCTAAGAACAGCTGGTTATGCCACGTGAGACAAATACGAAAAATAACGTAAGGTTAAAAAATTTGATAGTTAATGTTAATGTTTAAAAAAATCAATTACGCGTTATACAAATCAGGATATTGAGATTGTGAGCAGACGGAGCCTGAGACGTGTGTAGAAGGTTGAACGCTCTCAGGATCAGGTGGTTCGATAAACGGTTTCAACCTGTCTATGCTTACTGATGTCGGTGTAGCGCCTTGCATAATGATGAAGTATTTTGGCTGTCTGAGTAAAATCGGGTAAGGACCGCGATACTTGGGTTGTAGTGGTGCAACAGCATTATTGTTGCGAACGAGTACTCTCTTGCAGCTGTGGAGCTGTGGGTGAACGAAGACTGGACGAGGCGTGTGTCTCGGCTGCTGTTCAGACATGTTACCGAAATGAAGTCGAAGGCGGGTAGCTTCGTTTTGTGGGTCATCTTGTGCCGGTAGTAGACGTGGGAGCTGACTGGGCAGGCGTAGATCCATGCCATACAAGAGTTGTGACGCAGACGTTTTAATGGATTCACGAGTACGGGAACGCATGGCAAGCAGAACTAAAGGTAGTGCATCGACCCAGTTGCCATTAATGGACGAGGATGCTAAAGCTGCTTTGAGTTCCCTATGCATTCTCTCTACCATGCCATTAGCTTGGGGATGGTAGGCAGTCGTCTGGCGTAAGATGCATCCCATGTACCGCAAGGTGGTTTTGAAACGATCAGATGAGAAGCAAGTGCCTCTGTCCGTGATGACCTCATTGGGAACACCATAATTGGATATCCGTGCAGAGATAAAACCGTTAGTTACTTCGTCTGCAGAAATGGTGCCAAGAGGTAATGCCGCAGGCCACCGTGTAAATCTATCGATCATAGTTAGAAGGTAACTGAAGCCTTGAACCTTTGGCAGATGAACTATGTCGATGTGGACGATGGCTAGGCGAGAAGTAGACCGAAAATGTTGCAACTTAGAACGAGTGTGTCGTGTGATCTTGTTTTTCTGACAAATTGCACACTCTGAGACCCATCGTTTAACATTCTGCCTAAGTCTGTGACCCCAGAAACGATCTGTAAGAAGTCGGACAGTCGCTTGGCTTCCTGGGTGAGAAATTGAGTGAATTGAATCGAAAACTTTCCTCTGAAGGCTGGTCGGCAGAACTGGCTTGTTGGGCTGCGTACCCGTGAAGTAAACAGTTGGTAAGCCTTCCCACAGACGGCATATGAACTTGGTTGGGTGACGGGCTATTGATCTTTGAATATGAATGTCACCGCGTTGTTCAGTTCGCCGGAGAGTTGGCGTTAGTGCAGGTTCACTGAGTGCCACGGAGTTGACAGTGAATGGTGACGGCGAAGGTGGTTGTAGAGAGACGTCTGGCCTGGACAGGGCATCTGCAATGAAGTTCTGTTTGCCCTTGACGTGAAAGACGTCAAATTGCCATTCGCTTAGACGAGAAAGCTGTCTTTCCACTCTGGCAGGATACTTGGCGATAGATGAAGTTGCGTTTCGAATTGCGCTAACTAATGGTGCATAATCTGTGAAAACAACAAATCTGCTACTGTCAATGATGCTGATAAAATGGCGCACTGTGTCGTGGATGGCGAGAAGTTCTCGGCCGAAAGTGTCGTATCTCGTTTCTACTGGTTGTAGAGTACGCGAGTAGAAACTGATAGGCTTCAGAACTCCGTCGATCTCTTGTTCCAAAGTGGCTCCAATAGCGAATTCAGAAGCATCTGTCGTGAGTTGAAATAGCTTTTCGAAATCTGGATGCGTTAGCATTGTGGCATTTGCTAACGAGTTGATGGCAAGTCGAAGTAATTCCTCGTCTTCGGATGACCAAGCAATGATGGAATTCTTGCTAAGTCCTTTTCGGTTCCGCAGGTGCCTGCACAAAGGATAAAGTTGTTTTGGAAGGCCTGGGAGGAACTTGCGATAATAGTTTAGTACTCCCAGGATTTTCTGCAAATCGCTCAAAGTCCTTGGTGACTTGATATTCTTGATTGAATTCGTCTTTGACGGCAACGGTTGAATACCTTGGGCCGTGATACGATGCCCTAAGAAGTCGACGGATGAAGTTGCAATCTGCGTCTTGTCACAGTTGATCTTGAGTCCGTGGTTGGATAAGCGTGAGAGGACATTTTGTAGATGTTTCGCATGAGATTCTAGATCTGGACTGAATACCATAATGTCATCGAGATATGACATACAATAAGCAGAGTCGTCGCGAAGTATGTTGTCTATGAATCTTTGAAATGTCTGAGTAGCACACTTAAGTCCAAAAGGCATGTAAAGATATTCAAAAAGGCCAAATGGAGTGATGACTGCAGTTTTCTCGATATCCTCTGGTGCTACCGGTATGTGATGGTACGCTTGTCTGAGGTCAATCACTGAGAAGAAATTGCTGCCGTTGAGTTTTTCAAGTAAAGTGTTGATATTTGGAATAGGATATGCATCAGATTTTGTCACTGAATTTAGCTTACGGTAGTCTCCACAGGCTCTGTACGATCCGTTTGATTTAGAGACTAAGTGCAGTGGTGACGCCCATGAACTTTTCGATGGTCTGATGATTCCCTCTTCCAAAAGCCTTGAGAATTCTTCTTGGGCGGCTTTCAGCTTAGCAGGAGCCAGTGGTCGCTTCTTGAGTGCAATAGGTTGTCCTTCTGTGACGATATGATGCATCGTGTTGGAGACTCGTAGCTCTGACTTGTTAAGATCGAAAAGCGATTTGTATTTTCGAAGAGCTGCTGATATCTCTGCTGAATGATGCACTGGGGTTGGCTGAATGACCTGTAACTCCAAACGCTCGGAGGCAAGTGTCCAAAAATGTTGTTCGAGTCTGGTGGAGGGGTCGATGATTTTTTGATTGGCAAGATCAACAATGAGCCGAAATTTTAGATAGAAATCAAGGCCTATTATATTATGTGAGACCTTGGCAATGATGAAGTTGTGGGAAAATTCACTTCGTAGACCTATGTTGAGTGTGCGGTATTGGCAGCCATAAGTTGGTATGGGCTCGCCTGTAGCTGTTGCGAGAAGAACGCCTAGCGACATCTCGGCCATTGAATCACCTTTGAGAACTGAGACTGCCGCACCTGTGTCTACGATGAACTCTTCGCCAGTTTAGAAAACAAGAAGGTGCAGAAGTTCGTTGGGCTGTTTGGCCGGGTCATGCAAACAAGTAGGCTGGTGATTGCGACCGGCGTTGTCCGTTTGGTTCTCTATGTGAAAAATTCGGCGTGGACGAAAAGAGTCGACAGGGATGTCGGATTGTAGTTGGCTTCTTCCCTGTGGCGCCGTTGATGCCGTTGATGTGCAGAAAGTACGGTCTTCTACTTCCTGCGCCAGACGTTTCCCGATACTGATGCACCCTTGTGCCTGCGGTCTGTTGTCCTCTCCGTCAGCTGTGGAAATTGACACTCATTCGGAAATTCTTCGGAACGACAAAGACAAACTTGGCAAGCATAAAAAACTTCTGGTGGTTATAACACCAGTTCTTTGGAGCATATTTATTAAATGATTGCGGAGATCTCGATCGCCGCCTACCATTATAATTTGACTTGGAAACGAATTTTGGTCGAGCATTCACATGATTTATCTCCGATTTGTTAATGGCCAATCCTTCTAGAACTTTGGCCATGTTCGCCACTGTTCTCTCTAAGGAGGAGATTCTATCATCTTGCGGGGGTGAAGAAAAGGATGATGGATTCACTTTGGGTTCCAAAACCCTATATTCTAACTCACATCTCTCAGATAAGTCATCTATAGAGAGAGTGTTGGGGAGCTGTCTGGCAAAGAGTTTTAATGTTTGGGGAAGATTGTTAATAAAAACAACCTTAGCCTCATGGTCAGAAATGTTGGTTTTATACCAACGTTTCCGTAATTCCCTCAGTATTTCTATGGGGCCAAGATTTGGCATATCTAACTGCGCATATTTGTTTATTATCTGCTCAGGTTCCGTGGGTCCAAGCAAGGATTCTACCTCGTTTTGTAGGCCCAAAATGGGATTAGGTAGCTTCCTAATGGCTTCAAGCTTAGGATAAATCCGTCGCTGCAATTCAGAAGGTAGTTTAGCAAAAACCTTCGACAGTTTTTGATGACTGTCATAATCAGGAAACGGGGAGAAAGCAGAGTCTACGCGCATAAAGAATAGCTCACTATCTCCATCCCAAACAGGAACATCAATATCTAAAATTGGACCTGACATTTTAACAATCTTACAGGATCTTAAAGGCATAAATTTATAAGCAATATGAAAATATATAAATATACTTTAACGAAACGCTTACCCACAAACAGCTTCCACAGTTGAATGAGCGCAGAACAAAAAGCATGTTTTGTACGTAGTAAAGATGAACAGAGGCCCCGTCGGCCTTTGATGCCAATGTATTATTATTTTCCACAGTTGAATGAGCGCAGAACAGTACGTACGGTGCCGTTTTGTACGTAGGAAAGACGAATAGAGGCTCCGTTTATTATTATTATACCCCCAAAAATAAATCACAAATCCACGAATATATATACCCAACAGAATTCCAGAAAACCACGATCACGGTAGAGAAAAACGCAAATGTTAATCGATTTTTATCCCAAATAGATGAAAAAGGAAGTCAATTTTATTTATACCAAAAAAATCAGAACAATAATCAATATCCTAGCGCGGTCGCCAATTATGTAAACGCCCCGGCTTCAACTAAATGCCGTACGACGTTACAAACTCGGTTAAGGTGCTCTGAATAGAGATTAGTTACTGATATGGGGGCCCTTAAGAGGGCCTGGTAATGCGTTCTCTTGAAGTCTTCAGAGTTTGAAGATGTCCTTGAGCCTTGGGTGGACTCTGGTTGAGTTGTCGCTCCCGTGCTTGAGCTGTAATCACGATGTGGATAGCGTCCTGCAGGTTCTGCACTTAATTGGCTCGTCTCTCCGGTATACCGCAACAAGTTGAGTCACGGATGTAGTTAGTTGTTGGTGAAACTATCAAATCACCAGCGTAGGTATTGACAGCCGACAGAACGCACACACGTGAAGCAGGTAGAATGCAAATGCCACAACTGACTTGCATGGTAAATTACCGTGCTTAAATAGCATGCAATATGTCTACTTGCACACTATTGGTTAAACGTGGTTAAACGGCAATTTTGCTTTTTTCTCATTTGTGCAACGTAAATAAATTTGAATTTAATTTACGCAATATGTCGGCTATTGATTTGTGTAGTTACAGAATTAGCCAAATCGATATTATTTTAAAAACTATGGGCTCTTATTTGTCTTTCGCAATACTGTTAAACAATCAATAAATTATTTTTGTATTCAGTAAACTATGCACATTTATTAATTTCTTTACGTATTAATTTAAAAAAATATATTTAAAACATTTATATTTTGATTATTTGCATATCGGGTCACAATATCTATATGCTCATTTTTTATGTTTATTTTTTATATGGAGCATAACTGGTACTATGGCACATTTAATACTTTTGTCCTTTCAATAATGCATTGTTTTATTCGAAAATTTAAAAAAAAAGAATGTTCAAGCGTGTTGCTTAAAAAATGGTTGTTGATTTTGTTGAAAATTTTGTTACTATTAAATTCTGTTTGTTGCGAAGAACTAATATATATGCAAGTATGTATTAGGTTTTGTACCGTCCTATTATTCCACATTCTCCTACCAAATATATTGTGTTTAAAGGGTGTAATACCGGCTCCTACTGATGAGTCGCCAGTAAGCACGAAACGAATGTGCATGAGATTATACTTTCCGTTCATACTGCCTTTGGTTTATCCTTCTGGTCAAAACTGAACTAATT
>JAQBSW010011015.1:0-21792 GCA_029291075.1 Eudiplozoon nipponicum | reverse complement strand
TTGAACTGGATGTGACACACGCAATTTGATTGGTTTCTGTTTTCCACACTCTCTCTATGTTCACATATTTCTATCTTGCTTTGCTTTCCAATTTATATGCAAAGATATGTTCATTAGTAGATATTTGAGAAGTCAATGCGAAAAAAATATTTCTTATATCTGATAAAATTTCTTTTTTTTGCACACAGGAAGGGTACAGCACATGACATTAATTAAGCAAGGTATGTTCTAAGAAATATGAATATTTTCTTATTCTATGGCACAAAACTTTGAAATTTTATATGTTGGGGAGTGTTGTACATTCACTATAAATCTTAAAGGATTACCCGGTTTATGCACTTTAACTAAACCATAAGCTCTGGGTGCAACCGTATCTCTTTGAATGAGAGGTTTACCATGTGCTTAAGTAGTTCAACTTGATCTTTCTTAAGAATAAATGTTGATAGATTTACTATTCTATTAGTCCGATTAAATTATCACTTTCTTGGGGTCTATAAATTCTCAAGTCAGCTAATTTTTATCATGTCTAATTCTTACTTTTTTGTTTCCCGATTATAGGCTTTATCACTGAAATCCTCAATGCATTTAAAATCATCTGCGTGCAAAAGAGAAGTTAACACCAATATTAAATTAGTTTTTTCCTTAATAAGTATAATCTTACGTTTAACTAAATCACGAATCAAAGTTTTTATAATATTTATACAAATTTCATGCTTAAGAGACATGCCATAAGTATTTAACTTAATATTTAATTTAAAACGAAATCATTTACGAATAACATCATGTTTTAAACAAATACTTAAAAAGGAAATATTTGACACTTGCCTCACGAGTTGTTGTTTCATTAACGTATATTTATTATACCATTTAACGGCGTTGCTGCTATAATTCCATGTTAAATGTTTCTTGAAAGAAGTTATTTGTTGCGAACCTGGATTAATTGAAATTACCTGATCTGCGTTTTGACTAACGCAGCTTTTGTTGTTCCAGTAATTTTCTTTTGACAAAATATTTCGGCCTAACTTACCGTAAACCTTTATCAGTTGCATTTCACGAAACAAATGAAGCAAGCGCGTTATTTCCTCTAGCCATAATATTTATACCTCAGACTGACCTTTCATTAGATATTTGCGTGTCACATGTGTGGTGTGCATTTTCATAACTGTTGTTTTCATCTAACTAATTTATATCAGAGTGGCTGAATAATAATTTATCAATTGCATGCGATGACTATTCGTTTTACACACTCAATGTAAATGACGTAACTGAGATGACCCCTTCCCTTTCAGGTGGGGGAGACCCATAATTCAGAAACACTCGTCATGAAAACATGCCATGCCTTCTCTAAATTATACAATTCTTAGTTTACACCGGCATATGTAAAAAATTAATGGGTCAGTTGCTTATATCAATATCGCAACTTTGATTATAATAATTCATCTAGTAGACCGGTTTCGTCCTTATTGGGAACTCATAATGTACTGGCCAGAATTTGCCACGGACTGGGCTCGAACCTGGGCACGTCTGCTTCGAGCCCTGTCCGCGGCAAATTCTGGCCTGTACATGATGAGTTCTCAATAATGACGAAACCGGTCTACTGGATGAATTGCCTTTTCTACACTATACGAATCTCAGTTTATACTGAGAAAATGTAAGTACTTAATGGGTCAGGTGTTCATATTAAGTTCGCCACTTTGTTTATAGTAAATGTTATCACCGCGCTCGCAACCAATGTTCGTTTAATTATACTGGATGAATTTCCTTTCCTACACTATGCATACTTGGAACGTTCTGAAAACTTTATGTAAATTAGTGGTCAGGTGTTTATATCAATATCGTAGCCTTGATTAAATTTACATATGATGATGTACTGTATGTACACTCGATAAAATGGACAGTCCTGAAGAGAATCCTCCGCCAGACGCTGGAAAATTTATTTGTATTCTTCAGTTCAAACGGCATGTGTATGATCTTGTGAGTTCTATCCACAAGTAATCGAACGGCAGTGAGTAGTGCAGACTCTGCCGCTCTAGGTACTCGGTGGTATACTTTCTACAGGTATAACGTAACATAACCCACTTACTCAATTATATCTCTGAGCGGAGTATACTGGTTTGGCAAAGGAAACGAATAAACTTTTGTTACCGAGTTTTACAGTTGATTATTGCCACAAACCCTCCATTGTTCCGGTTTAGGTATGGAAGCCACCATTATTGGAGATGCAAATTTTGAATTTGTACGCCTACAAATTCTTTCCTCGTTTTTGCGCTGATATTTTTCGATAATGATTTATTTTTTATGCTGTGCTAACGGTTGCTTCTTAGGCGAATAGAGTAATGGTACCACCAACTCGATTAGCTGGTCAATTTCTGTCTTCAGCCTATTATGCTTGCCATTAATCGATAGAAACACTGCTAGCTGTTTCTCAACATATTCAGCTAAGTTATCGGCGACAACAGATATGGGTCAACGAACCGACATAACCACTGAGGTTCCAGTCTCAGTACACGTCTCTGCCTCCGAGCCTCGTTCAATAGTCCAGGTCATTGAATTTAACGCCACGTTGAAAACTCCGTCCCATTGATGTTGTTTTTTATGTTAGAGAGCAAAAAATTACATGAAAACGAAGATTTATGCCCCAAAGTCGCAAACAATTCATTTATGCACTTTAACATTTTTAGAATTACATTCTCGGCATATAGATGATATGCAAATTTGAGGCGAAGTGTTTCCACGACAGCAGATCGAACTATGATCATCTCGGCGCCCGTGTCTATTAAAAGTTTAAAACAGCATAGTTCATCCATTATGAAGAACTTGATGCAGTTATTGAATTTTTAAAATCTTTGGATTTTTCGTTTGACGTTCGATCATAATTTATTGATGTACCAATAAAGTAAATTAGTGCGTTTTTGTGACACTTTTTCCAAGAGAATTTCGCAAACAAAAAATTGTCTGAAGTGCGTTTGTAGATATTATTTTTTCTATTTGTAGAGCTTATAATTACCTCTTTAGATCGGCAGCTATACAATCAAAATATGTCTATGTATGAATTTTGCTTTGGCTTAGGTCATTGTCGATATGCTTCTGTGCATATTGGAGAAAAAGAATTTTGAAATATTGAGTGAAGTAAAACACTATAACCGTTATGTTGATGAAGCTGAAATACCGCTTAATAATTTCAAAAAATGGCATCCTTATGTTCGATTTACAAATGAAAACGAAGAGAATGATATTCTGGTTTTTGTGAATGCATTTCTTAAACGTAGAACTTGGCATGCATTATTGATATCACTCTTGCGCTTTCAAAGCCAAATGCAAAACTGTTTAAATCTTTCATCTTTTTGTAAAATATGGACTAATATTTTGGTAAATATTTTATGTGTACTTTCTATATTGGCCATTACTTCTAATTAAAATAGTACGAATTCTTATTTATTACTTGAAAAATCAATTTTAAATTTGTAACGCATTTGCCAATGTTACTTTTATAAAGTTTCTAATCAAACACATGTAAAATAAATGATCGAATTCTTCAAGAAAAAATTATCCTGCACACATTATTGTTAATTGTAGCATGATCATACGTAGTAACCAAAGAACATTTAGTTCAATGACATGCTGACGCACTGCATGGACTTTTAAGTTTCATACAAACTTAAGTTTTTTGTCTGCCTTCCTTTTGTTTTTCGTCATAATCCGAATCTAACCCCAACGTAAATCAGTGAACGTTCAACTGTTAAAATAATGTTGTGAATAGGCCAAGGTTATCATACTTAACATTTGGTTCTTCTCCTCCATGAAAACCATATTAAAATCTTCGTTGGATAAAATTTATCAAATTATAACTAAGAAAAATATAGTTAAATAATCTTCAGTTGATCAACATTATTATTGTTAAATAATTATTTCATGTTTAAATATCGCGACGAGTTAATTATCATATCTATTTAAATTAAATTCTTCCAATTATGTACAGTCAATTGTTTTGCTTATGCTACCGATCATACTTATTGATGAAATAATATTACAAATTGTGTCAACTCAATGTATTTTATGAAGAATTTTCAAAATCAAATTTACTCATAGATTGCACGTAGTTCTTTTGTAGGAGACTTTTGCGATATTTATCATTCCCTACATTAATTTGGTAGGGGCTGTGGAGATCCGTGCACATGATTAATCCCCGGCTTTTTCCCGATGTGTGATGAGAGAAGACTGATATCAAGGATCACACATGTATTGTAAATGGTTTCGCATATGAAATCATAAGTAGTCCAAATTGACCGTGCTCTAGACGGCAATAAAATTAAATTTTAACACAAATGAATGTCTTAAACACCAGTCACAGTCAAACTAAATTGTCCGTACTCTAGACGGCAAAAGTAAAACATTGTTCACAAAGATGAATGTTTCATGCACAAGTCACAGTTAAACAAAATTGTCCATGCACTAGACGGTAGTAAAATGAACGCTGTTTATAAATTTGCATGTCTTACACACAAGCAATTATTCTTTCACAAATGTCTGAATTGAAATGAATATATGCAACCGATTGAAAATACATGATGATATGAACATAGTCACTGTTAAAAGTTGTCACTGAAAATAAATGGATGAAATTCGTGTAAAGACTTCAATGACAAAAATTCACAAATAATTAGTTCACTGTTTGCTATGTTTTTAACTTATGTCATTATAATAATCCATTGTTCTCTGAAATTCGGATAGGCATAGTTAAATGTGAACAGTAAATCCCTCGCGTAAACTGCGAATAATCCAACTGAGCGAAATAAATCCACTGTGACACAATAATCCACCGCATGTTCCATGCGTATCGCGCGCGGGTGTGTATATTTAATAAACAACCCTATTAATTACAAATAAAATTGCAGTTCAAGAAATCTCAATTAAAACTGCTTGAAACTAACAGAGATTGTTTCTAAAATCACAGTTAAGAGAAATATTGTGTAAGAACAGAGTTAGATTATTTGACCTTAAAGAGCACTGTATTTGTCAAAATCGAACATCGTTGGGTTGTAACGCAGAGCCGCGTGTTACATTTTCGTCATCCTTAGGACCTTAATTTGATTTACGTCTTTAACTAACGTCTCGTTTGAACACTTTCTGAAATTCTATTTTGGCAAAAATAGTTAAGATGTAATATTCCTAAAAATTGAATTTCTTTTTGTATCTATTAGAGTAGTGAAATTTTGGTTTTTAGAAATAATTGACATATATATCAACATTTATATCCATTTGAACCTAAATTGTTTCTTATATCATCCGTTGGATGCACGAAAGTTATAGCTTCGAGGAGTGCGCTCAAATACCAAAAATTTGAAGATAGCTGAAAATGCATGTTATGTTTTGATACTATACTATAGGAAGAAAATTTCATGAATTTAATCCAAATGCGTTCAGATTTGATACCGACCTTCAGCAATTTTTGGCATTAATGAGAAGTACTGAACAAGGACCGAAGCTGTCTACTAGGTTATTTTAATGGCAAATTATATCTAATGTTTATTTCATACTGAAAACGGTATAGAATTAAATGATTTGATAACGCATTTCATATGTATTTTCAGTATAAGGTTAACATATCGTAAGATAACATACACAGTTTATCTACTAGACCACTTCCTTTTAATTCGCAATTGTAAGTATTTGTCAGTATTTCCGAGGTCGGGGTTTGAATACGAATGTAGAACGGAATTTGGATTGAGCATTGCTCATCTTTTCTAATCAATGCCAAAAGATAGTTAATATTTTATTTATTTAATCAATGAGTAATGAACGGATAAATTAATCAGCAGTATTAAAATACAGATTTAAATTTTAGTAGTAGTAACACTATATACAAGAGAATACACCATTTTAGGTAAAATAAAAAAGGCAGTACGAACACAACTTTAAGGAAGCGTATAATTTTACAAAAAACACAAGGTTATATAATATTTATTATACAAATATGTATTGAAGTAATTAGTAGTATGTTGTGTCTGCTGTGAACTTACGCCGTTTCGCGGAGCTTACATTATACAACAATTACATTTTTTTACAATTATAAACATAGGTTATATCAACGAACACGTTATGTCCATAATCACCCGTAATCGATATCAAGGCAGAATTAATCGCTCACGATTTCTGCTTAAAAAACTGTTAATAAGTGATATTATCTAAATTTTAAGAACTGCGCTGGCAGCAGCCTGAGCCTAAACTCTAGTATAGATGTCAGATTATGAGAATGATTCTGCTGAAGGATGATAAAGTCGGAATATATATTGCAGCTGAATAATAGCAAAGGGCGTGTTGTCTTCATTTTAATTACGTTTCCGGAAATATTATCTGGAAATTAATGTAGAAACAGCCACATGTGTATCCAAAGGGAAGAATTGAAAAAAGTATAAATAAATATACAACTACAAATTGCATTCAATGATTCCGAACAAAATTCCTAGGTTCATAATTCTACTGATGAACACGTACGGGGACATGGCGGTATAGAACAATAGCATTTTAAAGTTTATGAAATGTGTTTTGTATACGGAAACATATATACGAATATACTGATATGCATTAATATGCATACCTGTGTATATTTTAAGCATTAAGAAGCCGCACATTATATTGGATGATTCATGCAGTAGTGTGATATATTTTCACATCATTTTTTTATACATTTCTGTTAAATCTGTAAGAGACTTCCTACAGGTTATTTCTGTCAATTACTTATAGCTCGTAAATATTTATTCAAAGCTAGCCTATGCGCAATTATGGTGTAGGAGGTTTTGTAGTTAATGTAAGAGGTTCTGCGGGCTAGTTGTCTATTAAGTGAGGTTATGCCCTCCTACCTAATACCTGGTGGCTGTTATTACGATCCGCGTTAATGGTTAATCTTTGGCCTTTTCCCGAAGGGTGATGTAAGAAAGCCCAGATAAATATCATTGTTTTATTGAACATAATTCTGCAAAGCAAAGATAAAGATGGTATAAAAATGGTCAAAATAAGCACAAAATATAAATCCAAATTTTGCGTTGTCAAATTAATCCATTGTATGCTCGGTTTTGAGTATTAAATCACATAAATACATTAACCAGAGGGTTTCGTATAAATTATTGAGAAATATACAAAATATAAATCCACAGTGTCTTAATTGAACAGTTAGTGGTTATGTAGGAACTGTTAGAGCACACAAAATATATAAATCTTGGTTTTGAGCGTTAAGTCACATAAATCCACTGCATGTTACCGGCGTTTGCGCGCGGGTGTGTCTATTTATTAAAAAAACCCTATTAATTGCAATTAAATTGCAGTTCAAGAAATCTCAAAACTGTTTGAAACTAACAGAGATTGTTGCTAAAATCACAGTTAAGAGAAATATTGTGTAAAACCAGAAGTAGCCTCTGTGACCTTAAAGAGAACTTTATTTGTGAGAATTTAAATTTGTTGGGTTGTAACGCGGAGCCACGTGTTACAAAGGAGCTTATAAATATTTTTGCTTATATGGGACATAAATCGTTGAATAAGCATCCAGGAAACTTTCGAAAGGAAGCTCAATAATAGGCTTAATTTTTTAAAGCCAAGAGATCTAATCACTTTTTGTAGTTCAAAAATAAAAAAATGCTGTGTTTCCTAGCCAAATTAAGTGAAGTTTGAATTGCTGAACGTTTTGATACTATGATGTTATGGACGTAATTAATTTTACGAGTATGTATGTACGCTTTCTCATTTTGATTGTTGTATTAAAGCTCAATCGTAACTAGTCAATTTCCCTAATAACCTATTTTGGAATGTTTAAAAATTATAAAAGGTTTAGTGTCATCATGACCATAATATATACTGGTGCATAATTTAAAATGATTAAACAAAAGCGTAGTTTCGAAACGTACAGTTTTGGAACTATTTGTCATATTTAAATTGAATTATCTTTGGTTGCCATAAAATTTCAATAATTGAGACTATTTGATTAATCTTAATTGACTGGTCGTCCATTTTATTGCATATTCCTTTTATGTTCATGTTTTAAATTAAATAATATGATCCCTCAAAAATCAAGGAAGGAGGACAAATTATCTCTGTAGTCTAATGAAAAAGATTATCTATTTGCATTCCTAAGTGATTATATTGCTTTCTTGATACACTTTACATTATTAGTCTTATTAATGTTTCAAAATTTAGTTCTATTCATTGCTTTTTGCTATAAAAATAATCCGATAAGAGAGTCATATATTTTCATTTCATAACTTTGAACTTCAACTTATCAAATAAGACTTATACTTGAAATATTAAATCTCTTTCGGTTTATCAACTGGTAATAACAGATTGAATGTATTCTTATACTTTCATAATTAGCTTAAAGTTTGGTTATTTTAAAGTTTGGACAATATAATCCAACCTGACCTTTTACAAATAGCCATCAATATAGAATTAATTTCGATAGCCACCATAAATTTTCTCAGCTTTTTGATACATAGAATCAGAATATAGTTAACTATGTTATCACTAAAAAATTATTAATTGGCACAGACATTTTTCAATGTTTCACGAAACGATGTACGTAAACGAAAATATAAAGAAGAAATTATTCTACAAACTATACAAGTTTAATATAAAATCGTTTGTATAAAAACGCATAAAATCTTTATTATCAAACAACCTATTAATATTGTATATTAGATTGTATTAATTTCTGTTAGCTACAATATCAGTGTCGGTGATCTTTATAATCTGCTTTTTCAATTCTGGATTATCGCGTTTCAGATAATTTTGTATATAATCCAATACACGAACATAATACCGAGTAGCATTTTTAGTCTTTTTTTATGCATGATCTAAGCGTTCATGCTTCCTTATTGATTCCGTAATAATTTGTACAATATCATGATTATTGAATGATTTTGAAATTTCAATTTCACGATTTTTGTTAAACTTTCCAACACAAAATTATATTCCTGAAGACCAAATTTCTATCGCACAGAATTAACAAACTGCAAATCATCGCTCAAACCCAACTACGATTATCTGAACACAGCCGTGAGAATCAACCTGTCATTATGAATTGTAATAAAATCAATACTATGATCATTCCCACTGGAATACAAAATTTTAGGATTAATCAAAGATTTCAAATGTATACGGCCACCTCCCAATATTATTATATAAAGCCGGTAACTACTTATATTCGCTACACATATGCTAGCTCTAAGAAGCTGGTCATATCACAAGTCGAATGTTGTATTAAACGTAAGCCATACGTTACAAATCTATGGTGTATAAAAAATAAAGCAAAAATATGAAGTCGTTTCTTTTCTCTTTGCAGAAATTGTATAATACCAAAGAACTAATCGTAAAATCTACACAAATGTTTGCTAAAGGTATTAATCATATAGATGTAGTATGAGCAGATCTATTTTGACGTGAAATAGAGGGAGAATGTGTGCGATAAAACGAATGTGTTATATATAGATAAACGAGACATGAATAAAAAAATTGTATCACTTACACGTAATGTAATGTAAGGTTTTATTTGGTTGAGATTTTTTGTGTGAGGACACTCAAACTAATGGAAAAGTTTGTATTTTTCCAGGATCAGGCTGTTAGGTAAAAATGTTTAAAGCTGTCTATGTTTACTTGCATGGTAATGAAATATTTTGATGAATAAGTAAATTTTGGTCAGGACTGTAGTTATTATACAGTAGTGTCATTATGAACATGTACTTGCCTGCAGCTGTGTGGTTTTGGATACACAAATACTGTACGAGGAGAATGTCTTGGCCTCTGGGCCAATATATTTATGTAATGAAATTGAAGTCTATAAGCTTGAACTTCTGAGTGATCTTATGTAGAAAATAAATGTCGTAGCTGACTAGGCAGGCTGAGGTCCATGCCATACGAAAATTGTGGGGCAGAGACTTCTAATATAATCGCATATTACGCGAAGGCATTGCAAGGAATAATAAAGGTAATGTATCGAGCCTGTTTTCATTTTTGAACTAGCATGCTAAAGGGGTTTGAGTTTCATATGCATTCCTACTACCATACAATTAGATTGAGAATGAGAGTCGATGATCTTATGTAAATTACAAGTTTTTTTTAAAACAACCAGAAGAGAAGCATATACTACTATCAGTAATATCCTAGTTAGGAAACACATAATGTGCTATATACATGCATTGATGAAACCATTGGTAAATCTATCGATTATGGTCAAACGGGAGTTAAACTTTGAACCTGAGTAAAATGAATTATTTAGATGTTAATAATGGCTAGTTGAAAATTTTTGAGAAAATATAATAACATAGAATATGTGCGCAGGGTAATTTTAATGGTTTGGCATGTAATACACACGGAGGCACATCGGTTAGCATTCTATCTAATATTATGACTCAAGAAACGGTCTGTTATTAGTCTGACAGTCACATTAGTACCTCCGTGAATAATGGAATGATTGGACTCAAATTAATTTCTCTGAAAATTAGTGAGAAGAACAGGTTGGCGAGCTACTGATCTCTATAAGTTTGTGACGATGCGTTATTTTGTCTGCGGGAAGATACTTTCAAGATGGGTTCATGGAATGTCATAGAGATGACCGTTAATTTCGAAGATGAAGGCGGTTTTAGCGAGAAATATAGCCTAGAAATCGCCACTTTGAATTGACGACTAAATCGATCTACCATAGTTAGCAAATATTTGTGGCCATTAACCTCGGGCATTTCGACAATGTCTATATGTACGTGTCTGAACCGTCCAATTGGTATTCCAATATTCTCCTAACCTTACACGTTTGACACTTGGCACAGGCTCTTACCCATACCCGTATGTCTTTAGACATGTGCGGCCACACGTATCTGTCGTTAATTAATCGAATGGTGGTTTTAATGGATAGATGTCTCATGTCGTATAACACTTGGATAATTTTGGACCGTAAATCCAACGGCACATATGGTCATGGTTGACTTCTAGACGTTTCTCATAACAACCACTTGCCACTTATGAGCTTACGAACATATCATGGTCTTTTGGACAAAACTAACGTAAAGGGATCCAATCCTTGCGCTTTCTCGATCTGACTAACTGAATCATGCATAGAATTATCTAAACTCTTCAACGGACCTTGAAATATCAGCTCGACATCGGCTTCATTTGGTCCGCTAAGTGCATCGGCTACCACATTTTCCGCACCAGCAATATGAGACACAGTGAAATTGAACTCTGATAACCGGGTTATTTGGGAATTTACTCTACGAGGGTTATTAAGCCACGCTGTTTTACCAAGTATACTAATTAACGGCTTATGATCGGTCAATAACTTAAATTTATGACCGTCTAAGAAATGCTCAAAGTGTAGCAGTGAGGCATATTCTGCTAGAAGCTCTTTACTAAACGTATCATAACGTTGCTCTCGATCATTAAGCTTACGGCTATAAAACCCAATCGGTCTTATTACGTCCTGATCTCTTTGCTCTAGCACTGCCCCTATTGCAACATTTGAGGCATTTGTGATTAGCTCGAAAGTTTTCTCCCAATCTACAGGTGCTAATGTGGTTATGTCACAGCATTTCCTTGGCCTTCTGGACTCCAGTTTATAGGCCAAGACTTCTTGGTCGTGCTCTTTTCACGAGTAAGTTGGCGTGTCAACTATCCTAGAATTCCGGCTAGACCTGGAATGAATCGACGGTAATAGCTGATCATGCCCAAGAACCTTCACAACTGGCGCACGGTTCGGGGCTCCGTTACATCCTTAATAGCTTGGATCTTATCTTCCAAAGGTTTAATTCCGTCTTTGGAAAGTATATGACCAAGATATTACTCTTATTAGGTTTGACCACTAATCCATATTGTTCACGCCTGGTCAAAACCGTTTCCAAATGTCTACGATGTTCATATCGTGAGCGACTAAAAATTATAATGTCGTCTATGTACACCCTCGCAAATGGACAATTCTGAAGGATTTCTTCAGCCAAACGCTGGAATTTCTGATTGGCATTTTTCAAACCAAATGGCATTCGAAGAAATTCATGCGATCCCCTTTCTGGAAATCTGACTGCGGTGAGTGGTATCGAACTTTCCTCCATTGGTATCTGATAGTACGCTTTCTGTAGATCTAAAGTTGAATAAACATTATATCCCATTATATCTCGGAGTAAAGTACTCTGGTTAGGGAGAGGATAATAATCACCCTTTGTCACTGAGTTTAATAGACGATAGTTTCCACAAACCCTCCATTAATCCAGTTCAGGTTTGCAAACTATCATTATTGGGGAAGCAAAATTGGAATTTGACATTCTACAAATTCCCTCTTCGCGCAATTGGTGAGATTCGGATAAAGCAACTTGTTGCTTGTGTTGTGTCAACGTTGAGCCTTTGGTGAACAAAGCAATGGAGCCACCAATTCTATTTGGTGTTCTACTCCTGTCTTCAATCCTATCCTTTTGCAACTGAAAGGCTGAAACACTGCTAGGTGCTTCTCTAATGATATCGGCAAGTTATGTATGACTGTTCGATTTGGGTAAAGTAACTGTTCTAACTGTCGATGTAGTAGACTCAGTATGTTTTGACATCCCTACGACTTCTGCGATAGTCCTAGCTTTGGGTCTAATGCCAGTTTGAATGTGTCACGAAATCCATCCCAATGTGGTCCTTGACATCGGCTACGAGAAAATTCCACCTAAAGGAAGATTTCTGGCCTAACGCCACCGACATTTCTTTCATCCCTTTGACTTGTATCGGACAACCGTTAGCGGCCCTTAGTCGATAATCATATGTGGGGCAATCTGCTTCCACCACGTCTAACCTAACTATGCTTTCCTCAGCACCCGTATCGATGAGAAATTCCAGTCCATATATTTCATCTTTAATAATGAATTTGTTCCTGGATAATCCGGCAATGTCTTCCAGATCTCCGCTTAGTAAGAGTCTGCCTCTCTTGCCCTCTGTATCGGTGCTAACTGATCCTGTCGCATTTATAACCTTTGCCTTAAGTATGCCTTTTACAAGCATATCTGGGAGCCTTTTCAATGGAAGCCCCCCTACGGATCCTACTAGTGGGGGTTTCATCCTTTTCCCGGTGATGAATTTCTATTTACCGGATTAGAGCTTCCTTTCCATCTGGGTCCACCTAACCGCGGGTATATACAATTCTCAATTTGGCACTTTCCACTTTGTCCGTCTTCGCAATGTGCCTTACACCATCCGCATGGCTCTTCGAAACGTTGACGCGAGTGACTCCCTCGACGTCCAGTATATCTATCCTGACTCTGATGTTGCGAAATGTCTCGGCGCCCCTGAAGTTGGCATCGTGCCCTGTACATTTGTCACTGTTTCTTCCATATAATATGGTATTGCCAAACAGTTTTCATGTTGTGAATTGGTAGAATAAGATTTTTCTATATTAGACAACGCGTCTTCTGAGTTCTGCATTTCGTTTTGTGCCTGTATTATGAGATTGCACACATAAGATTCACCCATAGAACGATGGTCATTCAACGAATCTATTAATTCAGTCCTATCATCTAACCAGATAAAATGGGGAATGAAATGATCAAACGTAACACAATCCTCAATGCCATTTACCTCTATGATGACATTCTTGTCAGTCATCCTCTTGACCTTATATGGTCCTTTGTAAAATAGTGTCAGACAATTCTTCCTATTTTCATTAGTTACATACACATGCGAAGCCGATCTTTGATCAGAGGACACATAGCACTTGGTATTTGCTTTTCTAGTCTTGGTCGGAGCCAAACGACACATCTTATCTCTAAGTGCTCCTAATGAACCAATCTTACAATTGTGTCTGTAATCAAGACTACTTGAGTTTTTATTAGAAGATCCCCAGGCAACCTTTAAGGATTCTCCATAAACCACCCTGCTATTAAAGTACCTAATTGTGCCCTATATCTGTTGCGCATGGCGAGTAGTACTATAGGAAGATCGTGTATCCAGCTTGTTCCACTAGGCATATCTGGGAGCCTTTGCAATGGAACCCCACATACGGCTCCTACTAGTGGGGGTTTCATCCTTTTCCCGATGATGGATTTCTCTTTACCAGATTAACGCTTCCTTTCCATCTGGGTCAACCTAACCGCAGGTATATAGAATTCTCAACTTGGCACTTTGAACTTCGTCCGTATTCGCAATGTGCCTTACATCATCCGCGTGGCCCTTCGAAGCGTTGACGCGAGTGACTCCCTCGACGTCTAGTATATCTATCCTGACTCTGATGTTGCGAAATGTCTTGACGTATACTAGCAATTTCTCTACATAAGTAACGCAAGGTTTCTTGTATAGTCAGGTTGGTTTCGTTATCTGTCCTGACTGGCTGCTGTTACAGCATGTACTTGTGGTTCCTGCTGTTCATACACTCCTGAGTTTTGTTGGCCAACCTATGTTCATAGTTTCATATATTTCCAAAGTGGTTCTAAGTCTAGATGGTAGCTCAGCTGTAAAAATAGAATTTACCACATCTCTGGATATATTCAACCTGTAAGCTTTAGTGCAAAGGCGTTCGTAAAACTCTGATGGTAGTTCACGCCCCATCTTTTCTAAGGGTAATAATTCGCACATTTGTGCCGATCTTCCAAGCTGATATCTCTGTTGGATTTCAGCCATTAATAACTCAAATGCATTGTACGGTTTTTCTTCCAGAGTTCTGTCTCTGAAATTTTCCAAGGTGTTTCGGAAATTTTCAGTCAATGCCATCCATGCTGCAACAAATTTCTCCATAGGGTTTACGATTTTTTAAGCACTAAATATCATTTGGGCGTCCCCGTCCCAACTTGAATGTTTTTCAGATTTACATTACGGTAGACTTAATATTCTTGGACTGGCGCGGTCGCCAAGTTTTGAAGAGGCTCCTTATCTATTGGTCTCTGAGAACCCCATAGATGCCAGATCGTGTTCAGTCCTAACATGTACAATAGAATCTGATAAGTTTGTATTTTCATTCATGTCTCATAAATTCATACCTGTCATGTCTTGTGCTAACTTGCTAGTGTCCTCAAATTTAAGATGAGCTTCCATGTTGATTGAATTTAATAATTAAATTGACTTTTAATTTTAGACAATCGAAAGGTGAAACCTTTCAAGTTACAAAACACCCGAACAAATAATGTGGAAAGATAAAGACGCGAAAAAACAGAATTATTAAATTACCTGCTCCAGAACGTCCCCAAATAGAAGACAGTGTTAGCAGGTGTATATTGTAGAAATCGAGTAAACTTTAAATGGAGAATATGAAATAAATGCAGCAGGCCGAAGAAGTTACAACAGGTCAAGGAGAGTAATGCTCGAAAACTAAAAATGGTGCACAATTCAGTCTTTATACAGTCAAGTATTTAAACAAAGAAAGTTCTGGAAAATAAGTAAATTAAGTCTTTTTAAATAAAATTCATTTCAATCAGCCAAGGTGGTTTAAAGTTTTCAGTTAATGTCACTTTAATTTTGGCAGAGGAATAATCTTCCTCTATAGGGCATATTCATTAATCTTTGTGTCTGAAGCTTCCTATAGTTCTACTCGCCATGCGCAACAGATATAGGGCACAATTAGGTACTTCAATAGCAGAATTGGTTTATGGAGAATCATTAAGGTTGCCTGGGGATCTTCTAATAAAAACTCCAAGTAGTCTTGATTGGGCTTCCAATTATGTAGATTGGTTCGTAGGCGCACTTAGAGATAAGATAGGTCGTTTGACTCCGACCAAGACTAGAAAAGCATAAACCAAGTGCTATGTGTCCTCTGATCAAAGATAGGCTTCGCATGTGTATGTAACTAATGAAAATAGGAAGAATTGTCTGACACTATTTTACAAAGGACCATAAAAGTTCATGAGGATGACTGACAAAAATGCCATCATAGAGGTAAATGGCATTGAGGATTAAGTTATGTTGGATCGTTGCATTCCCCATTTTATCTGGTTAGACGATAGGACTGAATTAACAGATTCGTTGAATGACCATCGTTCTATGGGCGAATCTGATGTGTGCAATCCCATAATACAGGCACATAACGAAATTCAGAACTAAGAAGACGCGTTGTCTAATATAGAAAAATCTTATTCTACCAATTCAAAACGTGAAAACTGTTTGGCAATACCATATGATACGGAAGAAACAGTGACAAATGTACAGGGCGCGATGCCGATCTTAGGGCGCCATTATACACAACTCGTTCTGGAAGAGTGCAACGTTAGCCAAAAAATCATGATTACGTCTTCTACTAGCCGTGTTTTTTTGAGAAGGTGGTGTATGTAGAGGAAGGTAATTCGTCCGCCAAAATTAAAGTGACATTAACTGATAAATTTAAATCACCTTGGCTGATTGGAACGAATTTTATTTAAAAAGAATTTATTCATTAATTTTGAAGAACTATCTTTGTTTAAATACTTGATTGATAAAGACTGAATTGTGCGCCATTTTTAGTTTTCGAGCATTACTGTCCTTGATCGGTTGTAATATCCTCGGCCTGCTGCACTTATTCCATTTTCTCCATTTAAAGTTTACTCGGTTTCTACAATATGCTCCTGCTAACACTGTCTTTTTTTATTTATGCACGTATTTTGGGACGTTCTAGAGCAGGTAATTTAATAATTCTGTTTTTTCGCGTCTATTTCTTTCCAGATTATTTGTTCGGATGTTTTGTAACGTGAAGGGTTTCACCTTCCGATTGCCTAACATTAAGTGCCAATTTAATAATTAAATTCGATCGACATGGAAGCTTATCTTAAATATGAGGACACTAGCAAGTTAGCACAAGACATGGCAGGTATGAATTTAGCATATATGAATGAAAATACAAGCTTATCAGATTCTTTTGCACATGTTAGGACTTAACACGATCTGGCATCTATGGGGTTCTCCGACACCAATAGGTTAGGAACCTCTACAGCCCAAAATTTTCTTATTATTTGATGATACCATCTTATATTAGACTTGAAAATTAATTTTGGGCAGCTAGGATTTTTTTGGATTTGATGGCCTCTGTATAAGTGCAATAAGTTGTTCTGCCGCGTAAATTTGTTGCATCGTATTAGTAACATATAGCTCTGATTTGAGGAGATCAAACAACGATTTGTATTTTCGCAATGCCGTTAATATTTCTGTCACCAAATGCATAGCGCATGACTGTAAGATCTGTTAATCTAAACAAACGGGATCTGGTGCTAAGAATGTGCTCAAGCTCGGTGGATAGGTTAATGAACTACTGATTTGCTAAATCAAGAATATGTCAATGGTTTAACGGTAATTCAAGGCCTAGAATATAGTGCGAGACCTTGTCAACCATAATGTTTGGAAAAAAGTTTGTTATAATCCTATATTAAGAGAGCAATGCCGATAAACCAAGCTCAGAATGGGCTTACGCATGACTGTTGCAAGCAGTATCCATAAAAACATCTCGTCATTGAGAACTAAAACTACCGAATCTGTATCTACGAGAAAGTACCCTCCGATTTTAAAATTTAAGGTTGCAAATATTCATCTGATTGGTTAGCCGGTTCATATACTCCTATCCATTTAGGACGAAATTAATCAATGTCAGAGAGTGATATGCGTTTCCCTTCGAATAGCTCAGGTCATTTACTTATAGTAAAGTTTTTTAACTATCGGCGCTGTAGTTCAAAATCTGATATTCCACTGTGCCTAAGTTTCGATTTATTATTAGCCATCAGTTGAAACTTACATTCACTTTGGAAATACTCTGAACAGTGCAGACAGATTTGTCAAGCGTTTTGCAATTAATGCATCAATTCTTCAAGGTATGTATTCAAAAGATGAAGGGGATCTCGAATGCCACTTATTGTTATTTGCCCTATATAAAGCATATGGTTGGGCCTTTGTTTGATTGAGATCGGTTTTACCGACTACTAATTATTATAAATATTTAGCTAAATTTGTGACGGATCTTACTGATTCAAGACGTTCTTGTAGGCCATCAAACAGTTTTAAAATCTTAAGATATTTATTAATAAAATAACCTTGATTTCAGTATTTGAATTATTGATCTACTTTAGTTCCCTTAAGAGATGCATATTTTTTTATATTCTGGATACATTACATCTCGTCCTGTTAGCCAGCAAGAGGATTAGGCAGCTTCCTTATTGACTCAATTTAGGGCAAATCCTTTGTTGTATATCCTAATAAATTCTTATGAATACATTTGAGAGTTCTTGTTGGCTGTCATAATCAGTAACAGTAGAAAACGCGAAGTCATGGCACATGAAAAGTCCTTAAATTTTACTTGAGCAATAACAACCATAATTTGACTAGACATGCTTGTAATCTAACTTGACTTAAAGTACATAGAATAGAATATTTTTATTTTGATTCATATCACACATGTTCCATCAAATTGATTAAAATATCATAAAGTATACAACAGATAGATTATTTTACATAGGTATATAGCATATAAATGAATAAGTCTTGATAATTTTCTTTAAGACTCTATCAACGTCCTACAATAATTTCACTTCGTAAGCTAAATCAAACTTTGAAATTTTTTTTATAATAAGAAAAATTACGTCAATTTTAATGAATTTTTTTATGTAATAGTTAATGATACAAATAATCAAAATCGGTTTTTCTACGAGAGAATCTTACCTGTCATTTGGAAAGATAAATGTACAATACGAATGGAATATTATGCATGAGTGAGAATCCTGACTATCATTTATCTAGTTGTATATTTTTGTACTATAATGATATAATGCACAGTTTTCTCAATATAATGTAGAGGCCCTTAGGTCACTACCATAAGGGGGTCTCTTGGATGCCAGGCCCGGAAAATCCATATATGCGGAATGATCATCTATCTTGGAACACTTAAGTTCCTCTGAACTATCTCTTAAGCTACAATCCTTAAGTCCGCTAGTCAACTGCTCTGTATCCTCAGTATTTAATAAACCAGACATGATATTATTAAATTACTTGTAATTTATATATTATATTAATTGAGTAAGCTTACCCGGATACGCTGATATCCACAAATTACTGAACTGGAATGATTGAGACCCAAAGCAAATTTGTAGTTCTTTTCGCTAATAATTAAAAACAAAACGACAAGAAGATTACAAAGTTTTATTCACAAAGAGTCGGAGATGGAACCAAGCAGTGTTCCGCTTATGCAATTCAGAAACTCAGATCCAAAACTCTCTCATTTCTTCCACAAAACAAGTCCAAAACTTCGACAATATGAACAAAATAACTTTCAAAAAATTTTACAATATTTTTCAAAAATTACAATATTGTTTTACGAAACCAGCGATAACATAAAATGTCCAAAAGTAAAAATTGATTTATTTTTTATTGATTTATTTATTTACTCTACTACGTTTTGCTCATCCAACTCTTTTCTTTTTTCTTGTTTCAGCGGAGGACCGGAAACCCAAAAGCCCTACCGATTCACCAACGGTTCGCTTCGGACTTCGACTCTCCCTGGTCTTATTTTAATCTCGATCACGTTCTACAGATGCCTGCGATCCTTGCAAGACTTGCTCGCCTCAATCCTGCCGACTCCATCAATTCATTCGTCACGACAATGGACTTCAACGGTCGACGTCTACCTCCGGGCCGCCATCTTTTCATCTTCATCTTCGTTTTCGATCTCATATTCACTTTGAAGATCTGATACTTCACGGACTATCTCCAATTGATCTTGTCTAGTCAAATGGAACTTCGCTTATGTTTATTTTTCACCAGATTGAACTATCTTGATGTTAATGATAACTTTTCCCCTCCCCAACCCCTCCCCCTTCTATTAAATACTTTTCTAGTCACAATTCCACTCACCTCCACATATCCTACCCTTGATTTGCTATTTCAATGAATGGGCCAGTTGGCCTTTGATGCCAAATAAATGTATTATTATTATTATCTTCTGGTAGTGACCAAAGGGCCTCTACAAGGCTTTATTCAAGGCTGTCAGCGTAGTTCTTCCTCTGGGAGCCACACTAACTATTACAATATAAGAACAATTGTTACAATGAGTTTGTCTGCATTGTTACATTTATTTAAATTGTTGCTCTTGTCGCATGAATCGCAAGCATCTTACGCGGAATTTTAATTTTATCAATTTTCGATTTAACTGTCTTATTAGTGGTTAATATGAAAGACAGTGGAAGACGTCAAACAAAAAAATCAAACGAGAACAGGTGCAAAGGTTTAGCCTCAAAGGTAAAGGGAAAGCGTAAATTATTAAAGAAATCATCGGGATCTATCATATTAACCGATTATATAAATGAATGGCAGGTAACAAAAATGTGATTTATATATTTAAACTGGAATATCATATGCTTTATCATTCGTGTCCCGTATATTTATTTTGTTACTGCAAATTCGGTGTAATAATAAAAATAGAACGGAATACTATTGAACCTTATTTTTCAACAGAGTGTAGAAACCCTTCGGTCACTAACATCGAGTCGCTGGGATGCCGGGCCCGGATAATCCATATATGCGGTATGATCATCAAATTTGGAATACTTAAGTTCCTCGTGAACCAAGCTATCAGTTGTCCTCAAAATTTAAGATTAGTGTCCAAGTTAATCACAGCAACACTGCATCAAAATAATTAACCTGTTCTCGTTGTATCAGAAAGCGCAAAACTGACAAATAAACAATTCTTACATCGTTTAATTTAACCTTATTATTTGTTTACTAAAATAATTAATCATTGTTTATAGAAATTTCGTTGCTTGGTACTGTTTGCATAGTAACACAACGTGTAAATAGTGGCCTGACCAAAGTACTAATTTATGTTGGATAAAATATCTTACTCTACATACATCTTCTGAAAAAAGGCATACATAAGAATAGTCAAGATCGACTAGTTTGACTATTCTTATGTATGTCCGGTGAGGTGATAATACGGATCGCAAAAGCTAAAGTAGCTTTCTCGAACCTTCGTCATTTATGGAGAAACGGCAATATTTCACTTTGTCTTAAAGGTCGTGTTTACAATGCATCTGTACGCGCAGTCTTACTATACGCTAGTGAAACTTGGCCTCTTAGAGTTGATGACCTGAGACGCTTACAGGTATTCGATCATCGTTGTTTGAGAAGTATAGCACATGTTGGTTACCAACAACGAATAACTAACGTTGACATCCGTAGACGTATTTTTGGATCTGACAATAAGTGCTCGTCGTTAGAAAAGCAAATAAGGCTCCATCAACTTCGTTGGCTCGGTCACGTTTTGCGTATGCCCTCATTTCGATTGCCCAATAGAGCTCTGTTCTCTCATCCAGCACCAAATTGGCGTAAGAAACAAGGTGGGCAGATTTTGACATGGCAGAAACAATTAAAGTCACTTACATCCAAATTGGGTAGTATAGGACCCACTCGTCTGCCGGGATGGGGTCCTCGTGCGCATTACAGTTCTTGGTTAGAAACCCTTAGCGATATGGCATCGAATCGAGCTCAGTGGCGATCTTGTTGCAGATGTCTAGTAGAATCATCTTCGTAACTTTCTTTTCTTAGTAGGGCAAAGTTAGCTGCGAGGTTTGGTTTGTTTATGACGTGATACAGTGAAATCCGCAAGGAAGCTGTATTGCTGATGTCGCCTTGCCCGAATGCTAACTTGGCCATAATGGTGTTGTGGAGAGGTTTAGTTTGCCTCATTTCTGTGAGTTATCCTGATAAATTTACTCATAGTAGCAAGGTATTCCTTCTCTCTCTACCCCTCTCCCTCTCTCGTAAATCTCAATAATAATTTGTCTAAATTCACTTATATACTTTTTTCACTCCTTATGGTTATATGACAGTGAAACATTAGTCACTTGACTTTTG
>JAQBSW010011014.1:0-21795 GCA_029291075.1 Eudiplozoon nipponicum | reverse complement strand
TTTTGTGTAAATGCACGCAGTAAATGCCATAGAAAAGAAATCGAGTAACAATTTTAGTAGGATTTTGAGGCGGAATTGCCTGATCCTTTATGGCTTGTGCGAAATTGCAGTTATTGAGCAGACTATTTTGTGTAAATGCACGCAGTAAATGCCATAGAAAAGAAATCGAGTAACAATTTTAGTAGGATTTTGAGGCGGAATTGCCTGATCCTTTATGGCTTGTGCGAAATTGCAGTTATTGAGCAGACTATTTTGTGTAAATGCACGCAGTAAATGCCATAGAAAAGAAATCGAGTAACAATTATAATAGGATTTTGAGGCGGAATTGCCTGATCCTTTATGGCTTGTGCGAAATTGCAGTTATTGAGCAGACTATTTTGTGTAAATGCACGCAGTAAATGCCATAGAAAAGAAATCGAGTAACAATTTTAGTAGGATTTTGAGGCGGAATTGCCTGATCCTTTATGGCTTGTGCGAAATTGCAGTTATTGAGCAGACTATTTTGTGTAAATGCACGCAGTAAATGCCATAGAAAAGAAATCGAGTAACAATTTTAGTAGGATTTTGAGGCGGAATTGCCTGATCCTTTATGGCTTGTGCGAAATTGCAGTTATTGAGCAGACTATTTTGTGTAAATGCACGCAGTAAATGCCATAGAAAAGAAATCGAGTAACAATTTTAGTAGGATTTTGAGGCGGAATTGCCTGATCCTTTATGGCTTGTGCGAAATTGCAGTTATTGAGCAGACTATTTTGTGTAAATGCACGCAGTAAATGCCATAGAAAAGAAATCGAGTAACAATTTTAGTAGGATTTTGAGGCGGAATTGCCTGATCCTTTATGGCTTGTGCGAAATTGCAGTTATTGAGCAGACTATTTTGTGTAAATGCACGCAGTAAATGCCATAGAAAAGAAATCGAGTAACAATTATAGTAGGATTTTGAGGCGGAATTGCCTGATCCTTTATGGCTTGTGCGAAATTGCAGTTATTGAGCAGACTATTTTGTGTAAATGCACGCAGTAAATGCCATAGAAAAGAAATCGAGTAACAATTTTAGTAGGATTTTGAGGCGGAATTGCCTGATCCTTTATGGCTTGTGCGAAATTGCAGTTATTGAGCAGACTATTTTGTGTAAATGCACGCAGTAAATGCCATAGAAAAGAAATCGAGTAACAATTTTAGTAGGATTTTGAGGCGGAATTGCCTGATCCTTTATGGCTTGTGCGAAATTGCAGTTATTGAGCAGACTATTTTGTGTAAATGCACGCAGTAAATGCCATAGAAAAGAAATCGAGTAACAATTTTAGTAGGATTTTGAGGCGGAATTGCCTGATCCTTTATGGCTTGTGCGAAATTGCAGTTATTGAGCAGACTATTTTGTGTAAATGCACGCAGTAAATGCCATAGAAAAGAAATCGAGTAACAATTATAATAGGATTTTGAGGCGGAATTGCCTGATCCTTTATGGCTTGTGCGAAATTGCAGTTATTGAGCAGACTATTTTGTGTAAATGCACGCAGTAAATGCCATAGAAAAGAAATCGAGTAACAATTATAGTAGGATTTTGAGGCGGAATTGCCTGATCCTTTATGGCTTGTGCGAAATTGCAGTTATTGAGCAGACTATTTTGTGTAAATGCACGCAGTAAATGCCATAGAAAAGAAATCGAGTAACAATTTTAGTAGGATTTTGAGGCGGAATTGCCTGATCCTTTATGGCTTGTGCGAAATTGCAGTTATTGAGCAGACTATTTTGTGTAAATGCACGCAGTAAATGCCATAGAAAAGAAATCGAGTAACAATTTTAGTAGGATTTTGAGGCGGAATTGCCTGATCCTTTATGGCTTGTGCGAAATTGCAGTTATTGAGCAGACTATTTTGTGTAAATGCACGCAGTAAATGCCATAGAAAAGAAATCGAGTAACAATTTTAGTAGGATTTTGAGGCGGAATTGCCTGATCCTTTATGGCTTGTGCGAAATTGCAGTTATTGAGCAGACTATTTTGTGTAAATGCACGCAGTAAATGCCATAGAAAAGAAATCGAGTAACAATTTTAGTAGGATTTTGAGGCGGAATTGCCTGATCCTTTATGGCTTGTGCGAAATTGCAGTTATTGAGCAGACTATTTTGTGTAAATGCACGCAGTAAATGCCATAGAAAAGAAATCGAGTAACAATTTTAGTAGGATTTTGAGGCGGAATTGCCTGATCCTTTATGGCTTGTGCGAAATTGCAGTTATTGAGCAGACTATTTTGTGTAAATGCACGCAGTAAATGCCATAGAAAAGAAATCGAGTAACAATTTTAGTAGGATTTTGAGGCGGAATTGCCTGATCCTTTATGGCTTGTGCGAAATTGCAGTTATTGAGCAGACTATTTTGTGTAAATGCACGCAGTAAATGCCATAGAAAAGAAATCGAGTAACAATTATAGTAGGATTTTGAGGCGGAATTGCCTGATCCTTTATGGCTTGTGCGAAATTGCAGTTATTGAGCAGACTATTTTGTGTAAATGCACGCAGTAAATGCCATAGAAAAGAAATCGAGTAACAATTTTAGTAGGATTTTGAGGCGGAATTGCCTGATCCTTTATGGCTTGTGCGAAATTGCAGTTATTGAGCAGACTATTTTGTGTAAATGCACGCAGTAAATGCCATAGAAAAGAAATCGAGTAACAATTTTAGTAGGATTTTGAGGCGGAATTGCCTGATCCTTTATGGCTTGTGCGAAATTGCAGTTATTGAGCAGACTATTTTGTGTAAATGCACGCAGTAAATGCCATAGAAAAGAAATCAAGTAACAATTTTAGTAGGATTTTGAGGCGGAATTGCCTGATCCTTTATGGCTTGTGCGAAATTGCAGTTATTGAGCAGACTATTTTGTGTAAATGCACGCAGTAAATGCCATAGAAAAGAAATCGAGTAACAATTTTAGTAGGATTTTGAGGCGGAATTGCCTGATCCTTTATGGCTTGTGCGAAATTGCAGTTATTGAGCAGACTATTTTGTGTAAATGCACGCAGTAAATGCCATAGAAAAGAAATCAAGTAACAATTTTAGTAGGATTTTGAGGCGGAATTGCCTGATCCTTTATGGCTTGTGCGAAATTGCAGTTATTGAGCAGACTATTTTGTGTAAATGCACGCAGTAAATGCCATAGAAAAGAAATCGAGTAACAATTTTAGTAGGATTTTGAGGCGGAATTGCCTGATCCTTTATGGCTTGTGCGAAATTGCAGTTATTGAGCAGACTATTTTGTGTAAATGCACGCAGTAAATGCCATAGAAAAGAAATCGAGTAACAATTTTAGTAGGATTTTGAGGCGGAATTGCCTGATCCTTTATGGCTTGTGCGAAATTGCAGTTATTGAGCAGACTATTTTGTGTAAATGCACGCAGTAAATGCCATAGAAAAGAAATCGAGTAACAATTTTAGTAGGATTTTGAGGCGGAATTGCCTGATCCTTTATGGCTTGTGCGAAATTGCAGTTATTGAGCAGACTATTTTGTGTAAATGCACGCAGTAAATGCCATAGAAAAGAAATCGAGTAACAATTTTAGTAGGATTTTGAGGCGGAATTGCCTGATCCTTTATGGCTTGTGCGAAATTGCAGTTATTGAGCAGACTATTTTGTGTAAATGCACGCAGTAAATGCCATAGAAAAGAAATCAAGTAACAATTTTAGTAGGATTTTGAGGCGGAATTGCCTGATCCTTTATGGCTTGTGCGAAATTGCAGTTATTGAGCAGACTATTTTGTGTAAATGCACGCAGTAAATGCCATAGAAAAGAAATCAAGTAACAATTTTAGTAGGATTTTGAGGCGGAATTGCCTGATCCTTTATGGCTTGTGCGAAATTGCAGTTATTGAGCAGACTATTTTGTGTAAATGCACGCAGTAAATGCCATAGAAAAGAAATCGAGTAACAATTTTAGTAGGATTTTGAGGCGGAATTGCCTGATCCTTTATGGCTTGTGCGAAATTGCAGTTATTGAGCAGACTATTTTGTGTAAATGCACGCAGTAAATGCCATAGAAAAGAAATCGAGTAACAATTTTAGTAGGATTTTGAGGCGGAATTGCCTGATCCTTTATGGCTTGTGCGAAATTGCAGTTATTGAGCAGACTATTTTGTGTAAATGCACGCAGTAAATGCCATAGAAAAGAAATCAAGTAACAATTTTAGTAGGATTTTGAGGCGGAATTGCCTGATCCTTTATGGCTTGTGCGAAATTGCAGTTATTGAGCAGACTATTTTGTGTAAATGCACGCAGTAAATGCCATAGAAAAGAAATCAAGTAACAATTTTAGTAGGATTTTGAGGCGGAATTGCCTGATCCTTTATGGCTTGTGCGAAATTGCAGTTATTGAGCAGACTATTTTGTGTAAATGCACGCAGTAAATGCCATAGAAAAGAAATCGAGTAACAATTTTAGTAGGATTTTGAGGCGGAATTGCCTGATCCTTTATGGCTTGTGCGAAATTGCAGTTATTGAGCAGACTATTTTGTGTAAATGCACGCAGTAAATGCCATAGAAAAGAAATCGAGTAACAATTTTAGTAGGATTTTGAGGCGGAATTGCCTGATCCTTTATGGCTTGTGCGAAATTGCAGTTATTGAGCAGACTATTTTGTGTAAATGCACGCAGTAAATGCCATAGAAAAGAAATCGAGTAACAATTTTAGTAGGATTTTGAGGCGGAATTGCCTGATCCTTTATGGCTTGTGCGAAATTGCAGTTATTGAGCAGACTATTTTGTGTAAATGCACGCAGTAAATGCCATAGAAAAGAAATCGAGTAACAATTTTAGTAGGATTTTGAGGCGGAATTGCCTGATCCTTTATGGCTTGTGCGAAATTGCAGTTATTGAGCAGACTATTTTGTGTAAATGCACGCAGTAAATGCCATAGAAAAGAAATCAAGTAACAATTTTAGTAGGATTTTGAGGCGGAATTGCCTGATCCTTTATGGCTTGTGCGAAATTGCAGTTATTGAGCAGACTATTTTGTGTAAATGCACGCAGTAAATGCCATAGAAAAGAAATCGAGTAACAATTTTAGTAGGATTTTGAGGCGGAATTGCCTGATCCTTTATGGCTTGTGCGAAATTGCAGTTATTGAGCAGACTATTTTGTGTAAATGCACGCAGTAAATGCCATAGAAAAGAAATCGAGTAACAATTTTAGTAGGATTTTGAGGCGGAATTGCCTGATCCTTTATGGCTTGTGCGAAATTGCAGTTATTGAGCAGACTATTTTGTGTAAATGCACGCAGTAAATGCCATAGAAAAGAAATCAAGTAACAATTTTAGTAGGATTTTGAGGCGGAATTGCCTGATCCTTTATGGCTTGTGCGAAATTGCAGTTATTGAGCAGACTATTTTGTGTAAATGCACGCAGTAAATGCCATAGAAAAGAAATCGAGTAACAATTTTAGTAGGATTTTGAGGCGGAATTGCCTGATCCTTTATGGCTTGTGCGAAATTGCAGTTATTGAGCAGACTATTTTGTGTAAATGCACGCAGTAAATGCCATAGAAAAGAAATCGAGTAACAATTTTAGTAGGATTTTGAGGCGGAATTGCCTGATCCTTTATGGCTTGTGCGAAATTGCAGTTATTGAGCAGACTATTTTGTGTAAATGCACGCAGTAAATGCCATAGAAAAGAAATCGAGTAACAATTATAGTAGGATTTTGAGGCGGAATTGCCTGATCCTTTATGGCTTGTGCGAAATTGCAGTTATTGAGCAGACTATTTTGTGTAAATGCACGCAGTAAATGCCATAGAAAAGAAATCAAGTAACAATTTTAGTAGGATTTTGAGGCGGAATTGCCTGATCCTTTATGGCTTGTGCGAAATTGCAGTTATTGAGCAGACTATTTTGTGTAAATGCACGCAGTAAATGCCATAGAAAAGAAATCAAGTAACAATTTTAGTAGGATTTTGAGGCGGAATTGCCTGATCCTTTATGGCTTGTGCGAAATTGCAGTTATTGAGCAGACTATTTTGTGTAAATGCACGCAGTAAATGCCATAGAAAAGAAATCGAGTAACAATTTTAGTAGGATTTTGAGGCGGAATTGCCTGATCCTTTATGGCTTGTGCGAAATTGCAGTTATTGAGCAGACTATTTTGTGTAAATGCACGCAGTAAATGCCATAGAAAAGAAATCGAGTAACAATTTTAGTAGGATTTTGAGGCGGAATTGCCTGATCCTTTATGGCTTGTGCGAAATTGCAGTTATTGAGCAGACTATTTTGTGTAAATGCACGCAGTAAATGCCATAGAAAAGAAATCGAGTAACAATTTTAGTAGGATTTTGAGGCGGAATTGCCTGATCCTTTATGGCTTGTGCGAAATTGCAGTTATTGAGCAGACTATTTTGTGTAAATGCACGCAGTAAATGCCATAGAAAAGAAATCGAGTAACAATTTTAGTAGGATTTTGAGGCGGAATTGCCTGATCCTTTATGGCTTGTGCGAAATTGCAGTTATTGAGCAGACTATTTTGTGTAAATGCACGCAGTAAATGCCATAGAAAAGAAATCAAGTAACAATTTTAGTAGGATTTTGAGGCGGAATTGCCTGATCCTTTATGGCTTGTGCGAAATTGCAGTTATTGAGCAGACTATTTTGTGTAAATGCACGCAGTAAATGCCATAGAAAAGAAATCGAGTAACAATTTTAGTAGGATTTTGAGGCGGAATTGCCTGATCCTTTATGGCTTGTGCGAAATTGCAGTTATTGAGCAGACTATTTTGTGTAAATGCACGCAGTAAATGCCATAGAAAAGAAATCGAGTAACAATTTTAGTAGGATTTTGAGGCGGAATTGCCTGATCCTTTATGGCTTGTGCGAAATTGCAGTTATTGAGCAGACTATTTTGTGTAAATGCACGCAGTAAATGCCATAGAAAAGAAATCGAGTAACAATTTTAGTAGGATTTTGAGGCGGAATTGCCTGATCCTTTATGGCTTGTGCGAAATTGCAGTTATTGAGCAGACTATTTTGTGTAAATGCACGCAGTAAATGCCATAGAAAAGAAATCGAGTAACAATTTTAGTAGGATTTTGAGGCGGAATTGCCTGATCCTTTATGGCTTGTGCGAAATTGCAGTTATTGAGCAGACTATTTTGTGTAAATGCACGCAGTAAATGCCATAGAAAAGAAATCGAGTAACAATTATAGTAGGATTTTGAGGCGGAATTGCCTGATCCTTTATGGCTTGTGCGAAATTGCAGTTATTGAGCAGACTATTTTGTGTAAATGCACGCAGTAAATGCCATAGAAAAGAAATCGAGTAACAATTTTAGTAGGATTTTGAGGCGGAATTGCCTGATCCTTTATGGCTTGTGCGAAATTGCAGTTATTGAGCAGACTATTTTGTGTAAATGCACGCAGTAAATGCCATAGAAAAGAAATCGAGTAACAATTATAGTAGGATTTTGAGGCGGAATTGCCTGATCCTTTATGGCTTGTGCGAAATTGCAGTTATTGAGCAGACTATTTTGTGTAAATGCACGCAGTAAATGCCATAGAAAAGAAATCGAGTAACAATTATAATAGGATTTTGAGGCGGAATTGCCTGATCCTTTATGGTTGTGCGAAATTGCAGTTATTGAGCAGACTATTTTGTGTAAATGCACGCAGTAAATGCCATAGAAAAGAAATCAAGTAACAATTTTATTAGGATTTTGAGGCGGAATTGCCTGATCCTTTATGGCTTCTGCGAAATTGCAGTTATTGAGCAGACTATTTTGTGTAAATGCACGCAGTAAATGCAATAGACAAGAAATCAAGTAACAATTTTAGTAGGGTTTTGAGGCGGAATTGCCTGATCCTTTATGGCTTGTGCGAAATTGCAGTTATTGATCAGACTATTTTGTGTAAAGGCATGCAGTAAATGCCATAGAAAAGAAATCGAGTAACAATTATAATAGGATTTTGAGGCGGAATTGCCTGATCCTTTATGGCTTTTGCGAAATTGCAGTTATTGATCAGACTATTTTGTGTAAATGCACGCAGTAAATGCCATAGAAAAGAAATCGAGTAACAATTTTAGTATGATTTTGAGGCGGAATTGCCTGATCCTTTATGGCTTGTACGAAATTGCAGTTATTGATCAGACTATTTTGTGTAAATGCACGCAGTAAATGCCATAGAAAAGAAATCGAGTAACAATTATAATAGGATTTTGAGGCGGAATTGCCTGATCCTTTATGGCTTGTGCGAAATTGCAGTTATTGAGCAGACTATTTTGTGTAAATGCACGCAGTAAATGCCATAGAAAAGAAATCTAGTAACAATTTTAGTATGATTTTGAGGCGGAATTGCCTGATCCTTTATGGCTTGTGCGAAATTGCAGTTATTGATCAGACTATTTTGTGTAAATGCACGCAGTAAATGCCATAGAAAAGAAATCGAGTAACAATTATTATAGGATTTTGAGGCCGAATTGCCTGATCCTTTATGGCTTGTGCGAAATTGCAGTTATTGAGCAGACTATTTTGTGTAAATGCACGCAGTAAATGCCATAGAAAAGAAATCAATTAATAATTTTAGTAGGATTTTGAGGCGGAATTGCCTGATCCTTTATGGCTTGTGCGAAATTGCAGTTATAGAGCAGACTATTTTGTGTAAATGCACGCAGTAAATGCCATAGAAAAGAAATCAAGTAACAATTTAGTACGATTTTGAGGCGGAAATGCCTGATCCTTTATGGCTTGTGCGAAATTGCAGTTATTGAGCAGACTATTTTGTGTAAATGCACGCAGTAAATGCCATAGAAAAGAAATCAAGTAACATTTTTAGTAGGATTTTGAGGCGGAATTGCCTGATCCTTTATGGCTTGTGCGAAATTGCAGTTATTGAGCAGACTATTTTGTGTAAATGCACGCAGTAAATGCCATAGAAAAGAAATCGAGTAAGAATTATAATAGGATTTTGAGGCGGAATTGCCTGATCCTTTATGGCTTGTGCGAAATTGCAGTTATTGATCAGACTATTTTGTGTAAATGCACGCAGTAAATGCCATAGAAAAAAAATCAAGTAACAATTTTAGTAGGATTTTGAGGCGAAATTTCCTGATCCTTTATGGCTTGTGCGAAATTGCAGTTATTGAGCAGACTATTTTGTGTAAATGCACGCAGTAAATGCCATAGAAAAGAAAGCGAGTAGCAATTATAATAGTATTTTGAGGCGGAATTGCCTGATCCTTTATGGCTTGTGCGAAATTGCAGTTATTGAGCAGACTATTTGTGTAAATGCACGCAGTAAATGCCATAGAAAATAAATCGAGTAACAATTATAATAGGAATTAGAGGCGGAATTGCCTGATCCTTTATGGCTTGTGCGAAATTGCAGTTATTGTGCAGAATATTTTGTGTAAATGCACGCAGTAAATGCCATAGAAATGAAATCAATTAACAATTTTAGTAGGATTTTGAGGCGGAATTGCCTGATCCTTTATGGCTTGTGCGAAATTGCAGTTATTGATCAGGCTATTTTGTGTAAATGCACGCAGTAAATGCCATAGAAAAGAAATCGAGTAACAATTATAATAGGATTTTGAGTCGGAATTGCCTGATCCTTTATGGCTTGTGCGAAATTGCAGTTATTGAGCAGACTATTTTGTGTAAATGCACGCAATAAATGCCATAGAAAAGAAATCAAGTAACAATTTTAGTAGGATTTTGAGGCGGAATTGCCTAATCCTTCATGGCATGTGCGAAATTGCAGTTATTGAGCACACTATTATGTGTAAATGCACGCAGTAAATGCCATGGAAAAGAAATCGAGTAACACTTTTAGTAGAATTTTGAGGCGGAATTGCCTGATCCTTTATGGCTTGTGCGAAATTGCAGTTATTGAGCAGACTATTTTGTGTAAATGCACGCAGTAAATGCCATAGAAAAGAAATCGAGTAACAATTATAATAGGATTTTCAGGCGGAATTGCCTGATCCTTTATGGCTTGTGCGAAATTGCAGTTATTGAGCAGACTATTTTGTGTAAATGCACGCAGTAAATGCAATAGAAAAGAAATCGAGTAACAATTATAATAGGATTTTGAGGCGGAATTGCCTGATCCTTTATGGCTTGTGCGAAATTGCAGTTATTGAGCAGACTTCTGTAAATGCACGCAGTAAATGCCATAGAAAAGAAATCGAGTAACAATTATAATAGGATTTAGAGGCGGAATTGCCTGATCCTTTATGGCTTGTGCGAAATTGTAGTTATTGATCAGACTATTTTGTGTAAATGCACGCATTAAATGCCATAGAAAAGAAATCGAGTAACAATTATAATAGGATTTTGAGGCGGAATTGCCTGATCCTTTATGGCTTGTGCGAAATTGCAGTTATTAAGCAGACTATTTGTGTAAATGCACGCAGTAAATGCCATAGAAATTAAATCGAGAAACAATTATAATAGGATTTAGAGGCGGAATTGCCTGATCATTTATGGCTTGTGCGAAATTGCAGTTATTGATCAGACTAGTTTGTGTAAATGCACGCAGTGAATGCCATAGAAAAGAAATCGAGTTACGAATTATAATAGTATTTTTGAGGCGAATTGCCTGATCCTTTATGGCTTGTGCGAAATTGCAGTTATTGAGCAGAAAAGAAATCGAGTAACAATTTTAGTATGATTTTGGGGCGGAATTGCCTGATCCTTTATGGCTTGTGCGAAATTGCAGTTATTGATCAGACTATTTTGTGTAAATGCTCGCAGTAAATGCCATAGAAAAGAAATCGAGTAACAATTATAATAGGATTTTGAGGCGGAATTGCCTGATCCTTTATGGCTTGTGCGAAATTGCAGTTATTGAGCAGACTATTTTGTGTAAATGCACGCAGTAAATGCCATAGAAAAGAAATCAATTAATAATTTTAGTAGGATTTTGAGGCGGAATTGCCTGATCCTTTATGGCTTGTGCGAAATTGCAGTTATTGAGCAGACTATTTTGTGTAAATGCACGCAGTAAATGCCATAGAAAAGAAATCGAGTAACAATTTTTGTATGATTTTGAGGCGGAATTGCCTGATGCTTTATGGCTTGTGCGAAATTGCAGTTATTGATCAGACTATTTTGTGTAAATGCACGCAGTAAATGCCATAGAAAAGAAATCGAGTAACAATTATAATAGGATTTTGAGGCGGAATTGCCTGATCCTTTATGGCTTGTGCGAAATTGCATTTATTGAGCAGACTATTTTGTGTAAATGCACGCAGTAAATGCCATAGAAAAGAAATCAAGTAACAATTTTAGTAGGATTTTGAGGCGGAATTGCCTGATCCTTTATGGCTTGTGCGAAATTGCAGTTATTGAGCAGTCTATTTTGTGTAAATGCACGCATTAAATGCCATAGAAAAGAAATCGAGTATCAATTTTAGTAGGATTTTGAGGCGGAATTGCCTGATCTTTTATGGCTTGTGCGAAATTGCAGTTATTGAGCAGACTACTTTGTGTAAATGCACGCAGTAAATGCCATAGAAAAGAAATCAAGTAACAATTTTAGTAGGATTTTGAGGCGGAATTGCCTAATCCTTCATGGCCTGTGCGAAATTGCAGTTATTGAGCACACTATTATGTGTAAATGCACGCAGTAAATGCCATGGAAAAGAAATCGAGTAACACTTTTAGTAGAATTTTGAGGCGGAATTGCCTGATCTTTTATGGCTTGTGCGAAATTGCAGTTATTGATCAGACTATTTTGTGTAAAGGCATGCAGTAAATGCCATAGAAAAGAAATCGAGTAACAATTTTAGTAGGATTTTGAGGCGCAATTGCCTAATCCTTCATAGCCTGTGCGAATTGCAGTTATTGACACACTATTGTAATAAATGCACGCAGTAAATGCCATGGAAAAAATCAGTAACACTTTTAGTAGAATTTTGAGGCGGAATTGCGTGATGCTTTTATAGCTTAATGCGAAATTGCAGTTATTGATCAAGATGATTTTGTGTAAAGGCATGCAGTAAATGCCATAGAAAAGAAATCGAGTAACAATTATAATAGGATTTTGAGGCGGAATTGCCTGATCCTTTGTGGCTTGTGAGAAATTGCAGTTATTGAGCAGACTATTTTGTGTAAATGCACGCAGTAAATGCCATAGAAAAGAAATCAAGTAATAATTTTAGTAGGATTTTGAGGCGGAATTGCCTGATCCTTTATGGCTTGTGCGAAATTGCTGTTATTGATCAGACTATTTTGTGTAAATGCACGCAGTAAATGCCATAGAAAAGAAATCGAGTAACAATTATAATAGGATTTTGAGGCGGAATTGACTGATCCTTTATGGCTTGTGCGAAATTGCAGTTATTGATCAGACTATTTTGTGTAAAGGCACGCAGTAAATGCCATAGAATAGAAATCGAGTAACAATTATAATAGGATTTTGAGGCGGAATTGCCTGATCCTTTATGGCTTGTGCAAAATTGCAGTTATTGAGCAGACTATTTTGTGTAAATGCACGCAGTAAATGCCATAGAAAAGAAATCAAGTAACAATTTTAGTAGGATTTTGAGGCGGAATTGCCTATTCCTTTATGGCCTGTGCGAAAGTGCAGTTATTGAGCAGACTATTTTGTTTAAATGCACGCAGTAAATGCCATAGAAAAGAAATCAAGTAACAATTATAATAGGATTTTGAGGCGGAATTGCCTGATCCTTTATGGCTTGTGCGAAATTGCAGTTATTGAGCAGACTATTTTGTGTAATTGCACGCAGTAAATGCCATAGAAAAGAAATCGAGTAACAATTTTAATAGGATTTTGAGGCGGAATTGCCTGATCCTTTATGGCTTGTGCGAAATTGCAGTTATTGAGCAGACTATTTTTTGTAAATGCACGCAGTAAATGCCATAGAAAAGAAATCAGGTAACAATTTTAGTAGGATTTTGAGGCGGAATTGCCTGATCCTTTATGGCTTGTGCGAAATTGCAGTTATTGAGCAGACTATTTTGTGTAAATGCACGCAGTAAATGCCATAGAAAAGAAATCAAGTAACAATTTTAGTAGGATTTTTAGGCGGAATTGCCTGATCCTTTATGGCTTGTGCGAAATTGCAGTTATTGAGCAGACTATTTTGTGTAAATGCACGCAGTAAATGCCATAGAAAAGAAATCGAGTAACAATTATAATAGGATTTTGAGGCGGAATTGCCTGATCCTTTATGGCTAGTGCGAAATTGCAGTTATTGAGCAGACTATTTTGTGTAAATGCACGCAGTAAATGCCATAGAAAAGAAATCGAGTAACAATTTTATTAGGATTTTGAGGCGGAATTGCCTGATCCTTTATGGCTTGTGCGAAATTGCAGTTATTGATCAGACTATTTTGTGTTAATGCACGCAGTAAATGCCATAGAAAAGAAATCGAGTAACAATTATAATAGGATTTTGAGGCGGAATTGCCTGATCTTTTATGGCTTGTGCGAAATTGCAGTTATTGATCAGACTATTTTGTGTAAAGGCATGCAGTAAATGCCATAGAAAAGAAATCGAGTAACAATAAAAATAGGATTTTGAGGCGGAATTGCCTGATCCTTTATGGCTTATGCGAAATTGCAGTTATTGAGCAGACTATTTTGTGTAAATGCACGCAGTAAATGCCATAGAAAAGAAATCCAGTAACAATTATAATAGGATTTTGAGGCGGAATTGCATGATCCTTTATGGCTTGTGCGAAATTGCAGTTATTGAGCAGACTATTTTGTGTAAATGCACGCAGTAAATGCCATAGAAAAATCAAGTAACAATTTTAGTTGGATTTTGAGGCGGAATTGCCTGATCCTTTATGGCTTGTGCGAAATTGCAGTTATTTATCAGACTATTTTGTGTAAATGCACGCAGTAAATGCCATAGAAAAGAAATCGAGTAACAATTTTAGTAGGATTTTGAGGCGGAATTGCCTGATCTTTTATGGCTCTTGCGACTTTGCAGTTATTGAGCAGACTATTTTGTGTAAATGCACGCAGTAAATGCCATAGAATAGAAATCGAGTAACAATTATATTAGGATTTTGAGGCGGAATTGCCTGATCCTTTATGGCTTGTGCGAAATTGCAGTTATTGAGCAGACTATTTTGTGTAAATGCACGCAGTAAATGCCATAGAAAAGAAATCAAGTAACAATTTTAGTAGGATTTTGAGGCGGAATTGCCTAATCCTTTATGGCCTGTGCGAAATTGCAGTTATTGAACACACTATATTTTGTGTAAACGCACGCAGTAAATGCCATAGAAAAGAAATCGAGTAACACTTTTAGTAGGATTTTGTGGCGGAATTGCTTAATCCTTTATGGCCTGTGCGAAATTGCAGTTATTGCGCACACTATTTTGTGTAAATGCACGCAGTATATGCCATAGAAAAGAAATCGAGTAACACTTTTAGTAGGATTTTGAGGCGGAATTGCCTGATCTTATATGGCCTGTGCGAAATTGCAGTTATTGATCAGACTATTTTGTGTAAAGGCACGCAGTAAATGCCATAGAAAAGAAATCGAGTAACAATATTTATAGGATTTTGAGGCGGAATTGCCTGATCCTTTATGGCTTGTGCGAAATTGCAGTTATTGAGCAGACAATTTCGTGTAAATGCACGCAGTAAATGCCATAGAAAAGAAATCGAGTAACAATTATAATAGGATTTAGAAGCGGAATTGCCTGATCCTTTATGGCTTGTGCGAAATTGCAGTTATTGATCAGACTATTTTTGTAAATGCACGCAGTAAATGCCATAGAAAAGAAATCAATTAACAATTTTAGTAGGATTTTAGGCGGAATTGCCTGATCCTTTATGGCTTGTGCGAAATTGCAGTTATTGATCAGACTATTTTGTGTAAATGCACGCAGTAAATGCCATAGAAAAGAAATCGGTTAACAATTATAATAGGATTTTGAGGCGGAATTGCCTGATCCTTTATGGCTTGTGCGAAATTGCAGATATTGAGCAGACTATTTTGTGTAAATACACGCAGTAAATGCCACAGAGAAGAAATCAAGTAACAATTTTAGTAGGATATTGAGGCGGAATTGCCTGATCCTCTATGGCTTGTGCGAAATTGCAGTTATTGAGCAGACTATTTTGTGTAAATACACGCAGTAAATGCCATAGAAAAGAAATCGAGTAACAATTTTAGTAGGATTTTGAGGCGGAATTGCCTGATCCTTTATGGCTTGTGCGAAATTGCAGTTATTGAGCAGACTATTTTGTGTAAATGCACGCAGTAAATGCATAGAAAAGAAATCAAGTAACAATTTTAGTAGGATTTTGAGGCGGAATTGCCTGATCCTTTATGGCTTGTGCGAAATTGCAGTTATTGAGCAGGCTATTTGGTGTAAATGCACGCAGTAAATGCCATAGAAAAGAAATCGAGTAACAATTATAATAGGATTTTGAGGCGGAATTGCCTGATCCTTTATGGCTTGTGCGAAATTGCAGTTATTGATCAGATTATTTTGTGTAAATGCACGCAGTAAATGCCATAGAAAAGAAATCGAGTAACAATTATAATAGGATTTTGAGGCGGAATTGCCTGATCCTTTATGGCTTGTGCGAAATTGCAGTTATTGAGCAGACTATTTTGTGTAAATGCACGCAGAAAATGCCATAGAAAAGAAATCAAGTAACAATTTTAGTAGGATTTTGAGGCGGAATTGCCTGATCCTTTATGGCTTATGCGAAATTGCAGTTATTGAGCAGACTATTTTGTGTAAATGCACGCATTAAATGCCATAGAAAAGAAATCAAGTAACAATTTTAGTAGGATTTTGAGGCGGAATTGCCTGATCCTTTATGGATTGTGCGAAATTGCAGTTATTGAGCAGACTACTTTGTGTAAATGCACGCAGTAAATGCCATAGAAAAGAAATCGAGTAACAATTATAATATGATTTTGAGGCGGAATTGCCTGATCCTTTATGGCTTGTGCGAAATTGCAGTTATTGAGCAGACTATTTTGTGTAAATGCACGCAGTAAATGCCATAGAAAAGAAATCAAATAACAATTTTAGTAGGATTTTGAGGCGGAATTGCCTGATCCTTTATGGCTTGTTCGAAATTGCAGTTATTGAGCAGACTATTTTGTGTAAATGCACGCAGTAAATGCCATAGAAAAGAAACCGAGTAACAATTTTAGTATGATTTTGAGGCGGAATTGCCTGATCCTTTATGGCTTTTGCGAAATTGCAGTTATTGATCAGACTATTTTGTGTAAATGCACGCAGTAAATGCCATAGAAAAGAAATCGAGTAACAATTATAATAGGATTTTGAGGCGGAATTGCCTGATCCTTTATGGCTTGTGCGAAATTACAGTTATTGAGCAGACTATTTTGTGTAAATGCACGCAGTAAATGCCATAGAAAAGAAATCAATTAACAATTTTGGTAGGATTTTGAGGCGGAATTGCCTGATCCTTTATGGCTTGTGCGAAATTGCAGTTATTGTGCAGATTATTTCGTGTAAATGCACGCAGTAAATGCCATAGAAAAGAAATCGAGAAACAATTATAATAGGATTTAGAGGCGGAATTGCCTGATCCTTTATGGCTTGTGCGAAATTGCAGTTATTGAGCAGACTATTTTGTGTAAAATCCACGCAGTAAATGCCATAGAAAAGAAATCGAGTAACAATTTTGGTATGATTTTGAGGCGGAATTGCCTGATCCTTTATGGCTTGTGCGAAATTGCAGTTATTGAGCAGACTATTTTGTGTAAATGCATGCAGTAAATGCCATAGAAAAGAAATCGAGTAACAATTTTAGTATGATTTTGAGGCGGAATTGCCTGATCCTTTATGGCTTGTGCGAAATTGCAGTTATTGAGCAGACTATTTTGTGTAAATGCTCGCAGTAAATGCCATAGACAAGAAATCAAGTAACAATTATAATAGGATTTTGAGGCGGAATTGCCTGATCCTTTATGGCTTGTGCGAAATTGCAGTTATTGAGCAGACTATTTTGTGTAAATGCACGCAGTAAATGCCATAGACAAGAAATCAGGTAACAATTTTAGTAGGATTTTGAGGCGGAATTGCCTGATCCTTTATGGCTTGTGCGAAATTGCGGTTATTGAGCAGACTATTTTGTGTAAATGCACGCAGTAAATGCCATAGAAAAGAAATCGAGTAACAATTTTTGTATGATTTTGAGGCTGAATTGCCTGATCCTTTATGGCTTGTGCGAAATTGCAGTTATTGATCAGACTATTTTGTGTAAATGCACGCAGTAAATGCCATAGAAAAGAAATCGAGTAACAAATATAATAGGATTTTGAGGCGGAATTGCCTGATCCTTTATGGCTTGTGCGAAATTGCAGTTATTTAGCAGACTATTTTGTGTAAATGCACGCAGTAAATGCCATAGAAAAGAAATCTAGTAACAATTTTAGTAGGATTTTGAGGCGGAATTGCCTGATCCTTTATGGCTTGTGCGAAATTGCAGTTATTGAGCACACTATATTTTTTGTAAATGCACGCAGTAAATGCCATAGAAAAGAAATCGAGTATCAATTATAATAGGATTTTGAGGCGGAATTGCCTGATCCTTTATGGCTTGTGCGAAATTGCAGTTATTAAGCAGATTACTTTGTGTAAATGCACGCAGTAAATGCCATATAAAAGAAATAAAGTAACAAATTATAATAAGTTTAGAGGCGGAATTACTGATCCTTTATAGCTTGTGCAGAAATTACTGCAGTTATTGAGCAGATTTTTTGTGTAAATGCACGCAGTAAATGCCATAGAAAAGAAATCGAGTAGCAATTATAATAGTATTTTGAGGCGGAATTGCCTGATCCTTTATGGCTTGTGCGAAATTGCAGTTATTGAGCAGACTATTTGTATAAATGCACGCAGTAAATGCCATAGAAAAGAAATCGAGTAACAATTTTAGTATGATTTTGAGGCGGAATTGATTGATCCTTTATGGCTTGTGCGAAATTGCAGTTATTGAGCAGACTATTTTGTGTAAATGCACGCAGTAAATGCCATAGAAAAGAAATCGAGCAACAATTATAATAGGATTTTGAGGCGGAATTGCCTGATCCTTTATGGCTTGTGCGAAATTGCAGTTACTGAGCAGACTATTTTGTGTAAATGCACGCAGTAAATGCCATAGAAAAGAAATCAATTAACAATTTTAGTAGGATTTTGAGGCGGAATTGCCCGATCCTTTATGGCTTGTGCGAAATTGCAGTTATTGAGCAGACTATTTTGTGTAAATGCACGCAGTAAATGCCATAAAAAAAGAAATCGAGTGACAATTATAATAGGATTTTGAGGCGGAATTGCCTGATCCTTTATGGCTTGTGCGAAATTGCAGTTATTGAGCAGACTATTTTGTGTAAATGCACGCAGTAAATGCCATGGAAAAGAAATCGAGTAACAATTATAATAGGATTTTGAGGCGGAATTGCCTGATCCTTTATGGCTTGTGCGGAATTGCAGTTATTGATCAGACTATTTTGTGTAAATGCACGCAGTAAATGCCATAAAAAGAAATCGAGTAACAATTATAATAGGATTTTGAGGCGGAATTGCCTGATCCTTTATGGCTTGTCCGAAATTGCAGTTATTGACCAGACTATTTTGTGTAAATGCACGCAGTAAATGCCATAGAAAAGAAATCGAGTAACAATTATAATAGGATTTTTAGGCGGAATTGCCTGATCCTTTATGGCTTGTGCGAAATTGCAGTTATTGAGCAGACTATTTTGTGTAAATGCACGCAGTAAATGCCATAGACAAGAAATCAAGTAACAATTTGAGTAGGATTTTGAGGCGGAATTGCCTGATCCTTTATGGCTTGTGCGAAATTGCAGTTATTGAGCAGACTATTTTGTGTAAATGCACGCAGTAAATGCCATAGAAAAGAAATCAAGTAACAATTTTAGTAGGATTTTGAGGCGGAATTGCCTGATTCTTTATGGCTTCTGCGAAATTGCAGTTATTGATCAGACTATTTTGTGTAAAGGCATGCAGTAAATGCCATAGAAAAGAAATCAAGTAACAATTTTAGTAGGATTTTGAGGCGGAATTGCCTAATCCTTCATGGCCTGTGCGAAATTGCAGTTATTGAGCACACTATTATGTGTAAATGCACGCAGTAAATGCCATGGAAAAGAAATCGAGTAACACTTTTAGTAGAATTTTGAGGCGGAATTGCCTGATCCTTTATGGCTTGTGCGAAATTGCAGTTATTGATCAGACTATTTTGTGTAAATGCACGCAGTAAATGCCATAGAAAAGAAATCAAGTAACTATTTTAGTAGGATTTTGGGGCGGAATTGCCTGATCCTTTATGGCTTGTGCGAAATTGCAGTTATTGATCAGACTATTTTGTGTAAAGGCACGCAGTAAATGCCATAGAAAAGAAATCGAGTAACAATTTTAGTAGGATTTTGTGGCGGAATTGCCTGATCCTTTATGGCTTCTGCGAAATTGCAGTTATTGATCAGACTATTTTGTGTAAAGGCATGCAGTAAATGCCATAGAAAAGAAATCGAGTAACAACTATAATAGGATTTTGAGGCGGAATTGCCTGATCCTTTATGGCTTGTGCGAAATTGCAGTTATTGAGCAGACTATTTTGTGTAAATGCACGCAGCAAATGCCATAGAAAAGAAATCAAGTAACAATTTTAGTAGGATTTTGAGGCGGAATTGCCTGATCCTTTATGGCCTGTGCGAAATTGCAGTTATTGAGCAGACTATTTTGTGTAAATGCACGCAGTAAATGCCATAGAAAAGAAATCGAGTAACACTTTTAGTAGGATTTTGAGGCGGAATTGCCTAATCCTTTATGGCCTGTGCGAAATTGCAGTTATTGAGCACACTATTTTGTGTAAATGCACGCAGTAAATGCCATAGAAAAGAAATCGAGTAACACTTTTAGTAGGATTTTGAGGCGGAATTGCCTGATCTTTTATGGCTTGTGCGAAATTGCAGTTATTGGTCAGACTATTTTGTGTAAATGCACGCAGTAAATGCCATAGAAAAGAAATCGAGTAACAATTATAATAGGATTTTGAGGCGGAATTGCCTCATCCTTTATGGCTTGTGCGAAATTGCAGTTATTGAGCAGACTATTTTGTGTAAATGCACGCAGTAAATGCCATAGAAAAGAAATCGAGTAACAATTATAATAGGATTTTGAGGCGGAATTGCCTGATCCTTTGTGGCTTGTGCGAAATTGCAGTTATTGAGCAGACTATTTTGTGTAAATGCACGCAGTAAATGCCATAGAAAAGAAATCGAGTATCAATTATAATAGGATATTGAGGCGGAATTGCCTGATCCTTTATGGCTTGTGCGAAATTGCAGTTATTGAGCAGACTATTTTGTGTAAATGCACACAGTAAATGCCATAGAAAGAAATCGAGTAACAATTATAATAGGATTTAGAGGCGGAATTGCCTGGTCCTTTATGGCTTGTGCGAAATTGCAGTTATTGATCAGACTATTTTGTGTAAATGCACGCAGTAAATGCCATAGAAAAGAAATCGAGTTACAATTATAATAGTATTTTGAGGCGGAATTGCCTGATCCTTTATGGCTTGTGCGAAATTGCAGTTATTGAGCAGACTATTTTGTGTAAATGCACGCAGTAAATGCCATAGAAAGAAATCGAGTAACAATTTTAGTATGATTTTGAGGCGGAATTGCCTGATCCTTTATGGCTTGTGCGAAATTGCAGTTATTGAGCAGACTAATTTGTGTAAATGCACGCAGTAAATGCCATAGAAAAGAAATCGAGTAACATTTATAATAGGATTTTGAGGCGGAATTGCCTGATCCTTTATGGCTTGTGCGAAATTGCAGTTATTGAGCAGACTATTTTGTGTAAATGCACGCGGTAAATGCCATAGAAAAGAAATCGAGTAACAATTATAATAGGATTTTGAGGCGGAATTGCCTGATCCTTCATGGCTTGTGGGAAATTGCAGTTATTGAGCAGACTATTTTGTGTAAATGCACGCAGTAAATGCCATAGAAAAGAAATCAATTAAAAATTTTAGTAGGATTTTGAGGCGGAATTGCCTGATCCTTTATGGTTTGTGCGAAATTGCAGTTATTGAGCAGATTATTTTGTGTAAATGCACGCAGTAAATGCCATAGAAAAGAAATCAAGTAACAATTTTAGTAGGATTTTGAGGCCGAATTGCCTGATCCTTTATGGCTTGTGCGAAATTGCAGTTATTGAGCAGACTATTTTGTGTAAATGCACGCAGTAAATGCCATATAAAAGAAATCGAGTAACAATTATAATAGGATTTAGAGGCGGAATTGTCTGATCCTTTATGGCTTGTGCGAAATTGCAGTTATTGATCAGACTATTTTGTGTAAATGCACGCCGTAAATGCCATAGAAAAGAAATCGAGTAACAATTATAATAGGATTTTGAGGCGGAATTGCCTGATCCTTTATGGCTTGTGCGAAATTGCAGTTATTGAGCAGTCTATTTTGTGTAAATGCACGCATTAAATGCCATAGAAAAGAAATCGAGTATCAATTATAATAGGATTTTGAGGCGGAATTGCCTGATCTTTTATGGCTTGTGCGAAATTGCAGTTATTGAGCAGACTACTTTGTGTAAATGCACGCTGTAAATGCCATAGAAAAGAAATCAAGTAACAATTTGAGTAGGATTTTGAGGCGGAATTGCCTAATCCTTCACGGCCTGTGGGAAATTGCAGTTATTGAGCGCACTATTATGTGTAAATGCACGCAGTAAATGCCATGGAATAGAAATCGAGTAACACTTTTAGTAGAATTTTGAGGCGGAATTGCGTGATCTTTTATGG
>JAQBSW010011013.1:0-21799 GCA_029291075.1 Eudiplozoon nipponicum | reverse complement strand
TTCGTTTTGTAGGCCCAAATGGGATTAGGTAGCTTCCTAATGGCCTCAAGCTTAAGATAAATCCGTCGCTGCAATTCAAAAGGTAGTTTAGCAAAAACCTTCGACAGTTTTTGATGACTGTCATAATCAGGAAACGGGAGAAAGCGGAGTCTACGCGCATAAAGAATAGTTCACTATCTCCATCCCAAACAGGAACATCAATATCTAAAATTGGACCTGACATTCTAGCAATCTTACGGGATCTTAAAAGCATAAATTTATAAGCAATATGAAAATATATAAATATACTTTAAGGAAACGCTTACCCACAACAAGCTTCCACAGTTGAATGAGCGCAAAACAAAAGCACGTCACAGTAACTGCTTCCAAAAATTGAAATTATCCGCAATTGAGCCTGTCGAGTACGGTACCGTTTTGTACGTAGAAAAGATGAACAGAGGCCCTGTTGGCCTTTGATGCCAATGTATTATTATTATATCCCCCAAAAAAATTTAACACAAATCCACGAATATATATAACCAACAAAGTTCCCAGAAGACCACAATTGGGGTAAAGGAAACTCAAATGTTAATCTATTTTTATCCCAAATAAATGAAAAAGGAAGTCCATTTTATTTATACCAAGAAAATCAGAACAATAATCAATATCCTGGCGCGGTCGCCAATTTTGTAAACGCCCCGGCTTCAAGTTAATGCCGTACGACGTTACAAACTCGGTTAAGGTGCTCTGAATAGAGATTTGTTACTGATAGGGGGCCCTTAAGAGAGCCTGGTCGTGCGTTCTCCTGAATTATTCAGAGTGTGTGGACTCTGGTTGTTGTTGCTCCCATTGTAGAGTTGTAATCACGATGTGGATAACGTCGTTCAGGTTCTGCAATTAATTGGCTCGTCTCGCTGGTTGTACCGCAACAAGATGAGTCACGGATGTAGCCAATTGTTGGTGAAACTATCAAATCACCAGCGTAGGTATTGACAGCCGAGGGAATGCACACCCGTAACGCAAAGCAGAATGCAAATGCGACAACTCACTTGCATGGTAAATTGCCGTGCTTAAATAGCATGCCATGTCTACTTGCACACTATTGGTTAAACGGCAAGTTTCGCTTTTTTCTCATTGGTGCAACGTAAATAAAATTGAATTTAATTTACGCAATATGTCGGCCATTAATTTGTGTCGTTACAGAGTCTTGTATCGACACAAATAAATTGCCGACATATTGCGTGAATTAAATTCAATTCGATTTACGCTGCCCCAATGAGAAAAATAGCGAAACTTGCCGTTAACCAATAGTGTGCAAGTAGCCATATATTTCTATGACATGGCTATTTAAGCACGGTAAATTTACCATGCAGTTCAGTAATCGACTTTACCATCTGCTGTGCGTTACGTGTGCGTGCTGTCTGCTGTCATCACCTACACTGATTATTGGATTGGCTTCACCAACATTGGCAATATCAGTAACGCCAATCATGTTTCTCTACAACTAGGGAGACGAGCCAATTACTGCAGAACTTCAACGAAGATACTCAACGAGATTACAACGCCACAACAAAAGGAATCACAACCCAAGTCTACCCGAGTTGGTCGCCAGACAGCTTCCCAACACTCTTTCTATAGATGACTTATCTGAGAGATGTGAGTTAGAATATAGGGTTTTGGAACCTAATGTGAATCCGTCATCCTTCTGTCCACCCCCGCAAGATGATAGGCTCTCCTCTTCAGAGAGGACTGTAGCGAACATAGCTAAAGTTCTAGAAGGATTGGCCATAACGAAATCCGAGCTAAATCAAGTGAATGCTCGATCCAAATTCGTACCTAAAATTAATTATAAAGGTAGGCGGCGATCGAGATCCCCGCAATCCTTTAACAGGTATGCCACAAAGAACTGGTACTATAACCACCAGAAGTTTTTTATTCATGTCAAGTCTGTCTCTGTCGTTCCGAAGAATTTCCGAATGAATGTAAATTTCCACAGTTAACTGGAAAGGTAATAGAAAACAGGCGCTGTGGTGCATCAGGATCGGGAAACGTATGACGCAGAATGTAGAAGATCGTACTTTCTGCGCATCACCGGCATCAACAGCGCCATAAAGAAGAAATCACTTAAAATCAGACATTCCTACCGACTATTTTCGTCCAATGCTTTAAATCAAGTTTGCGAGCTTGAAGTAAACACCAAACCCATTGTATTTAACCAGTCTTCGAACAACATAACAAAACTACCGCCAGCCGCAATGCACTGACGCGTTTCGACCTTCCTTGATCATCATCAGAGTACGACGGCAAACTGGCTATCGAGGATCAAACCGCATTGAATATATATGGAAATCAAATTTAGATATGCGGCTCTCACCTCTAGCAGTATTGCATACATTGAACTTGACTGGAAATGTCAGCTGCACAATTCTATGAGGTGAGAGCCGCATATCTAAATTTGAATCTCAGATATATTCAATGCGGTTTGATCCTCGATAGTCAGTTTGCCGTCGTACTCTGATGATGGTCATGGAAGGTCGAAACGCGTCAGTGCATTGCGGCTGGCGGTAATTTTGATATGTTGTTCGAAGTCTGGTTAAATACAATGGGTTTGGTGTTTACTTCAAGCTCGCAAACGTGATTTAAAGCGTTGTTACCACCACCCGCGCAATCAGTTATTGTTATATTTTCGTCCAAGCCGAATTTGACATATAGATATCCAAACGGACAATGTCAGTAGCAATCACCAGCCTACTTGTTTTGATGACCCGGCCAAACAGCCCAACGAACTTCTGCACCTTCTTGATTTTAGAACTGGCGAAGAATTCATCGTAGACACAGGTGCAGCAGACTCAGTTATCAATGGTGATTCAATGGTCGTGATGTTGCTAGGCGTTCTACTCGCAACAGCTACAAGCGAACCCATACCTACTTATGGCTGTCGGTATCGCACACTCAATATAGGTTTACGGCGTCAATTTACTCACAACTTCATCCTCGCCAAGGTCTCACACAATATGATAGTCCTTGATTTCCTTTGCGGCTCATTTTTGATCTTGCCAATCAAAAGATCATCAACCCCTCCACCGGACTTGAACAAAGTTTTTGGACACTTGCCTCCAAACATTTGTAGTTACAGGTCATCCAGCCAACCTCAGTGAACCATTCAGTAGAGATATCAGCAGCTCTTTGAGAACAAAAGTCGCGTTTCGATCTTAGCAAGTCAGAGCTACGAGTCTCAAACATGATGCACCATATCGTCACAGGAAGACAACCTATTGCGCTCAAGAAGCAACCACTGGCCCCTGATAAACTGAAAGCTTCCGAAAAGGAATTTTTCAGGCTGTTGGAAGAGGGAATCATCAGACCATCGAAACGTTCGTGGGAGTCACCACTGCACTTAGTCTCCAAACCAAACGGATCGTACAGAACCTGCAAAGATTACCGCAAGTTAAATTCGGTTACGAAATCTAATGCACATACTATTACCAATATTAACACCTTACATGAAAAACTCAATGGCAGTAATTTCATCTCAGTGATTGACCTCAGACAAGCCTATCATCACATCCCGGTAGCACCAGAAGATATATAAAATACTGCGGTCATCACTCCATTTGGCATTTTCTAATATCTTTACATGCCTTTTTTTTACTTAAGTGTGCTACACAGACATTTCAAAGATTCATGGACATCATAATTCGCGACGATGCCGATTATTGTATGTCACATCTCGATGGCATAATGATAATAAGTCCAGACTTAGAAACTCAGGCCAAGAATCTACGAAATGTCTTCTCACGCTTATCCAACTACGGACTCAAGATCAATTGTGTCAAGACGCAGATTGTAACTACATCCGTGGACTTCTTAGGACATCGTATCACACCACAGGTATTCAACCTTTGCCGTCAAAGGCGAATTCATTCAGGAATATCAAGTCACCAAAGACTGTTAGCGAGTTGCAGAAATTTTTGAGAGTACTATACTACTATCGCAAGTTACTTCCAGGCCTTTCAAGACAACTTTATCCTTTGTGCAGACACCGGCGGAATCGAAATAACTTAGCAAGAATTCTATCATTACTTGGTCATCCTAAGACGAGGAATTACTTCGATTTGCCATCAACTCGTTAGCAAATGCCACAATGCTAACGCATCCAGATTTTCATCGACCATTTCTACTCACGACGGCTGCTTCTGAATTTGCTATTGGAGCCGCTTTGGAACAAGAGATTGACGGAGTTCGGAAGCCTATCAGTTTCTGAATGCGTACTTTCCAGTCAGTCGAAACGAGATACGACACATCCGGTCGAGATCTTCTCGCCATCCACGACGAAGTGCGCCATTTTATCAGCATCATTGGCAGTTGGAGATTTGTTGCTTTCACAGTTCATGCACCATTAGTTAGCGCATTGCGAAACGCGACTTTAACTATCGCCATGTACACTGTCAGAGTGGAAAGACAGCTTTCATGTCTAAGCGAATGGCAATTTGGCATCTTTCATGTCAAGGGCGAACAAAAATACATTGCACATGCTCTTTCCAGACCAGACGTCTCGTTACAACCATCTTCGCCGTCGCCATTCACTGTCAACTCCGTGACACTCAGTGAACCTGCACTAACGCCATCCCTCCTGCAAACGGAACAGGGCGGTGACATTCACATTCAAAGATCAGTAGCTTGACACCCCACCAACTTCATATGCCGTCTCTGAGAAGGCTTACTAATTGTTTACTTTACGGGTAGGCAGCCCAACAAGCCAGTTCTGCCGACCAGCCTTCAAAAAAAGGTTTTCGACTCAATTCACTCAATTTCCCACCCAGGAAGCAAAGCGACTGTCCGGCTTCTCACAGATCGTTTCTGGGATCACAGGCTCAGGCAGAACGCCAAACGATGTGTCTCCGAGTGTGCCATTTGCCAGAAAAACAAGATCACACGGCGCACTCGTTCTAAGTTGTATCATTTCCGAACAACTTCTCGCCTAGCCATCGTCCACATTGAGATAGTTCATCTGACAAGGGTTCAAGGTTTCAGCTACCTTCTAACTATGATTGATAGATTTACACGATAACTTGCGGCATTACCTCTTGGCACCATTTCCGCAGACGAAGTAACTAACGATTTATCTTTGCATGGATATCCAATTATGGTGTTCCCAATGAGGTCATCACTGACAGGAGACTTGCTTCTCATTGGATCGTTTCAAAACCACCTTACAGTACATGGGATGCACCTTACGCCAGACGACAGCCTACCATTCCCAAACTAACGGTATGGTAGAGAGAATGCATAGGGAACTCAAAGCTGCTTTAGCATCATTACATCATAATGTATTTCTCCCACATGACATCACACTGCCTATTTTGGTATGACCATCTGATTGGAGCTAACGCTTTCGTGTAGCAACGCTAAGTAGTTATCAGCTTCATATCATGGTACAGGCCACTTTTAATGAATATCCCAAATTCATCAATTGCACAAAGACCACTCTACAAATATCATGGTCACAACGTCGAGCACATGCTCTAGTGCCTTTGGTCGTATAAAAACAATGACGAAGATCCAGCCTGCCTTGGTTTTAACTTAAACCTGGCAACTTCAGTGGCGATTTACCTAGAAATCCTCACGCTGCGTCTCCCAAATCTTACACTGCTCTATTTTGCCTCTCGCGGTATGACGGGCCACTAGATCTAACAATTTGTGTAGCATTTCATAGTGGCTATTTGGCATCAAATCATTGTTGAAGCAACCAACAAGCATACTTCAGTCCAGCATTTGTGGTACATTATTTTTTATATCTATGGTCAGAATAATAACCAGTTGCTTAACTTGGTTCGAGCTCTGCCATGTATTTCTTCTCTAGCCTTGTCGAGAGGAATATTATTTTTCTTTTTGTACGGAGAGGAAAGTGATATAAAGACACAAAGCAATTCGCCGACATATTGCGTAAAATAAATTCATTTCAATTTACGCTGCACCAATGAGGAAATAGCGAAATTTGCCGTTAATCCATTGTGTGCGAGCAGCCAATCTATGTTATTTAAGCTCGGTGAAATTACTATGCCAGTTAGTTGTCGCGTTTACTATCTGCTATGCGTTTCTCCGACTTGATGTCTGTTATTGTCACCTACGCTTATTTTTGGGCTTGTTTCACACACATTGGCAATTTCAGTCACACCAATTTTGCTGCTGTACAACTAGAGAGACGAGCCACTTACTGCAGAACTACAACGACATTACTCAGCTAATCACTCACCACGGATGTCAACGCCACAACAGAAGGAGCCACAAACCAAGTCAAACAGAGCTTGTCTCAAGTGACTAGGAGTACTTCTGGACACTGCTATACTAACTGACCTTCTCGACATATGCCAGAGAACACAGGAACGGTCCTAATAAGGGTCCACAACAGTACTAACTCAGCCATACTGGCACTAACACTACCTTTGTAACGCCATACTGCATTTATTTGAAGCTGGGACGTTTTACATTTTTTAAATATTTCTTGCACGTGCTCTTTTGTTGCACTCAATATTAGGAGGGGTTTTAATCCTCATAAAATGGCGTTGAATTTTTTAATTGTTTTTGTTTTTACGCTTTCTTTGCTTTGCTGTAATAATGCTCAAAAAAGTAATATTGATAAGAGATGTAGTTTAGCGAAGAAGTGCGATGAATGTATGGGCCAAGGCCCGGACTGTTATTGGTGCTTTGATAGTGAATTTGATGACACAAAAGAAGGCCCTGGTTTACGATGTGCTACGAATAAAACACTGCTTCAGCTAGGTTGTCCTCTGGAAAAGATGGAAAGTGTGCCTTCAATGTTAGAAGATGGTAATTTAATATTATAAATGCTTTATATAAACAGTTTTACTACAATTTTAGCGATAACAAATACTCCAAATATAATGCTGTAGGCAATACCTTTCATGCTCATATTGTCCCAGTACTACCGTTGTCAACAATGATAAACATAAGTTAAACAGTTTCTTCCTCACCCATACATAATCCTACTTTTAACTTGTGTTTCATGATAGTTGTTACAATGTGATCCCTAATTACTTTATCTCTATCTCTGTCCACCTTACTACATAATTTGTTTTAAAACCCGTTTCTGCTGATATTGTACCAAAAAAGAAGCATAGGCAACTATTAATTAAGAATTAAACGGGTTACTAGTGTGAAATTTAGTCTAGTTAATGTTTAAGAAGACAGGTTAGAGTTGATTGATAATGGGATTCAGTCATTACTACTGGTTATCCGTCAAAGATCAGAAAGGGATTTATTGGCTAAGCTTAAGTGCAGCTCTAGGTTTAGATACAAACATCTAAAGGAATACAGTAAGTAAAAAAGAGAACGTAAAACTGAATTTAATTTTTAATTGAAGGAATCGTTTGGCAACTCAGTATGCAATGCATAGGATGAACACCATATGGTTGAGATTTAAGATCTTTCACACATTTTTATTGACTGCCACATTAATAAAATTAATGTTAAGAAACTTCTGAGAATTACCATATTGGTATATAGAATGATAAGTTACTTCAATTGCCTTTAACCTGTCTGAATTCGCTCTGTTCTTTTTAACAACATATGGTACAATGCCACTGAATATTCTAACTATGGTCGTCAAGCCATTACCTAAAATTAGTAGGTCAATGCGTACAATTGTTTTAAAAATGATTTCCACCATCCCTTCAATAGATTAATACTAGATCATTTGTAATATACTTTGTCAGCAGAATTTGATTCGTGCCAATATGGTTTTAAACGCTTAACTATGATTTCAAAAGTGGCAATATGCTGTTTGGAACATTGTTTATTCGTAAGAATGACTCTTAGATGTTTTATTATCTTTTAGGAAAAAAATTTTCTCCAAGGTAAAAATCTCGTCTGTGAGTATTATATTTTTACAGAATTTTAAGAAAGTTGATCATTGTGTTGATTTAAAGCGATCGGTTTTGGAGTCTGCAGTGGATTCGTTGTAAGCCATCATGATTATTTATCAAATATTGGACTTTACTTATTTGGCTGGCTGCATAAATTATTGTCGTGCCGTTCGCATACTTTATAATCTTACCATGTATGTTTACGATTTTCTTAAACCTATGGAACCTTAACATTGATTGACAGTGAAAAAGCGTTCTATCTAATATGACGAAAATTGTTTATTTGGCATGTATTTAAAGACAAATCGCAGTGTATTTGTGCCGAAAATCAGGTTAGAGTATCCCTTAACAATTGAATGTATTGTTTCACAAGCCTTAGCCATGTCTAGAAGTATTATAATGGCTTCGTTTAAGGTTAGGATATCGTGTATTCTGTCTATCAGTGATAATAGCAGTTAGATACTGTTTTTGGCGAAGTATAATGTTTGCAATTGAATATTAGGTGTTGAGCACTTAGTAACGAATTAGTTCAGATGTGATCAGAAGGATAAACGAAAGACAGCATGAAGTCATCCACAATACGCTTCAAAGCCAACTCACGATGTACGATATATATTCAAAATATGTAAAGGGTACCAACACTATCGGTATTGCGTCAGTAAATGATACCAACATTATGATTGTCTAAAATGTACATGGTACAAACACTGTGGTTGCTGAGTCCATATATGATATCAATATATGATTTCAATGTATGCTAAAGTTCAACATAGTTAAGAATTACAATTATTTCTGAACACCTGTTAATCCAGCAAATTGATACACTCTGGCCTTAGTCGATTTTAGTTATCACATTTCGTGACATTATTCAATTAAATATATAACAGTTAGATATTGTTTGTGAATAAGAAATAATAAAAAAAAAATTTGTATTAGGTGTTGCGCACCTAGTAACAAATTATTTCACGTCTGACCAGAAGGATTAACAAAAGGCAGCATTAATTAAAAGTATAATCTCGTGCACAATCGTTTCGTTCTTATTTACGACTCATCAGTAAGAGTCTGTATTGCCCCCTTTACTCAATATATATTTGTATGAGGAATGGGGGAAAATTACAGCCCTAAAGTCTAGAAATACGGCTTGCTTCATTAGTTTGATTATTTTTTAAACTAGTAAGAATAGACCGACTGAAGAAGGTTGCCGATAAAAGCATCCGAAATATTTTTTGAAGAAAGAAAACTACCTGTGTTAGTCAAAACGCAGATCAGGTAATTCCGATTAATCCAGTTTCGCAAAAATATTTTACTTTCAAGCAGCGTAGCAAAATTATCGTCAATCACACATATTGACACGTTTCAACCTTCCATGATCATCCGTGTACAGCGGCAAACTGACTAGCGAGGATCAAACCGCAATACATATATATAGAAAGCAAAATTAGTTTTTCGGCTCTCAACTCTGTATTTCTAACTCTGATGGTTGTTGGAGATTAACGTTCCACACTATTGATATAGAGGTTCAGGACTGACTCAAATGCCCAAGAAAATTGACCTTTGTGGTTTTCAGCCAACCTATCATCATCATCATGTCCAGCCACACAAAAGTCAAGTGACTAATGTTTCACTGCCATATAACGATAAGGAGTGAAAAAGTATATAAGTGAATTTAGACAAATTATTATTGAGATTTACAAGAAAGAGAGAAGGAATACCTTGCTACTATGAATAAATTTATCAGGATAAATAATAGAAATGAGGCAAACTAAACCTCTCCACAACACCATTATGGCCAAGTTAGCATTCGGGCAAGGCGACATCAGCAATACAGCTTCCTTGCGGATTTCAATGTATCACATCATAAACAAACCAAACCTCGCAGCTAACTTTGCCCTACCAAGAAAATAAAGTTACGAAGATGATTCTACTAGACATCTGCAACAAGATCGCCACTGAGCTCGATTCGATGCCATATCGCTAAGGGTTTCTAACCAAGAACTGTAATGCGCACGAGGACCCCATCCCGGCAGACGAGTGGGTCCTAAACTACCGAATTTGGATGTAAGTGACTAATTGTTTCTGCCATGTCAAAATCTGCCCACCTTGTTTCTTACGCCAATTTGGTGCTGGATGAGAGAACAGAGCTCTATTGGGCAATCGAAATGAGGGCATACGCAAAACGTGACCGAGCCAACGAAGTTGATGGAGCCTTATTTGTTTTTCTAACGACCAGTACTTGTCAGATCCAAAAATACGTCTACGGATGTCAACGTTAGTTATTCGTTGTTGGTAAACAACATGTGCTATACTTCTCAAACAACGATGATCGAATGCCTATAAGCGTCTCAGATAATCGACTCTAAGAGGCCAAGTTTCACTAGCGTATAGTAAGACTGCGCGTACAGATGCATTGTAAACACGACCTTTAAGGAAAAGTGAAATATTGGCGTTTCTCCATAAATGACGAAGGTTCGAGAAAGCTACTCTAGCTTTCGCGATCCGTATTCTCACCTCGTCGGACATATTGCCTACGTTATTGATAGAGCTCCCAAGATATGTAAACCTGTCGACTATGTCAAGATCTTCATTCTGCAGTCGCAACGTTGGAGTGAGTGGTGGGTGATTCTGTAACAGTATCTTACATTTAGAGGGTGCGAATTTCATACCGAAAGACGGAACAACGTCTGCTAATCTATTTAAGGTGGTCTGGGCAGCATACTGATTGTCGAATAATAGTACGATATCGTCCGCATAGTCAAGATCGACTAGTTTATCTCCCGGGAGAACTTCAACTCCAGCGTCCTGAATGTGTGAGAGAGTGTTGTTCATAATAGCATCGATTACAAAATTAAACAAAAATGTGGAAAGTGGACAACCTTGACGAACACCACTGATGGTTGTAAAGTTATGCGTTAATTCGTTGTAAACCTTAACGCGACTAGAAGTATTTGAGTAGAGAGCTCGTATAATATTAACAAATTTTGTGGGCACATCGCTTTTCGACAAGTTATGGAATAAAAAATTGCGATCCACCGAATCAAATGCACCCTTGAAGTCTGGAAAGACGACTATTGTGGGACGGTGTAATAAATGCCTCTGGTCGAGAACTTGCCTTAATGTAAAAATATTATCTATTCAACCTCGTCCTGCGCGGAATCCGGCCTGTTCTTCTCTTGTATGTGATTCACGTGAAGCGCTAAGACGACGTAAGATAATCGAAGCAAATAACCTTGATACGACCGGAATCAAACTTATACCACGATGGTCATCGCACGAATTACGATTGTCTTTTTTGAAGATGGGAATGATGGTCGACTCATTCCGGTCAAGTGGTACGGTTTCCTCATTCCATATAGTATGAAAAAGTTTGGTCAACGCTCCTGAAATTATATCGCCACCATCCTTAAACAATCCCGGAAGTAAATCATCGGGGCCTGCGGCTTTGCGGCGCTTAAGAGATAGGATTACATCGCGTACTTCGGATGGTTCTTCGGGACTAACATTCCACACTGTTGATGCAGACATGCTTTCGGGAATCGGAACTGACGCGGGTGGCCAAGAAAATTGATCTCTAAAGTGTTCAGCCCACCTGTCAAGACGACTTATTTTATCGGTTATTAATTCGTTGTTGCTATCATTTATAGTTTCGCTAACTTTTAAATTTCTCGGACGTGTTGCGCGGATAAGTTGGAACAAACAGCGACTATTACCTGACGCGAAAGCTACATCCATTTCTTCAGCCTTTCTGTTCCAAAAGTTTTCGAGATCGCCTTTTAGACTGCGTTTAAGTTGGCGTCTTATATTACGACGGGTAGTATTATGAGTCGAGCCAGGTGAAATTTGGCGCCTTATTTCGAGTATCGATAAAATTGATGGATTTTGGCTGGAATTCATGAATTTTATCGATTGGTTTGTTTGAGCTTGTCAAAGTCAGTTTAGCAGACAGATTGTATTTATTATATTTGACTGTGTTATTCGTATACAATCTTCTCATCATACATATTTGTTGTTGTAGTCTTGTTAAATTTTTGCTTAGATTGTCATGTTCGAAAATAATGTTTTTATTATAAATATTGGCCCCACGAACAAGCACGTAAAGACTTGTGTCGATCAGCATTAACCACAGCAGCTTGCTACTACACAGTATTAAACCTGCCTTATATAATGCTGCTTCACAGATAAAAATCATATATTTCGTCGTCATATATGAACTGTAAATTAATACTGGCTCTTCCATTTATAGTGTTGGTCTTGGACTGTTTGTCTACTTTCCCCTGAGTGATCAGTCTTGTATTAAACATGTACAGCATATTCGCGTAAACAGTATAACTAAATGAGTCATGTTTCATGCCTTTTCCGAATACTAACTTGACCAAAATGGTGTTGTAGAGAAGTTAGCCTCATTTCTGTCAATAGTGTATTTCATGGTTATATATATGGACTGTAAAAGAACACTAGGTCGTCCATTCCTGGTGACGGTTTGTATTCGGAATTTTTCTTCTAGATTGTCTGCCAACCAAGGCTGATAAGCACTATCTGTCAAGATGCCAGTGGCCAAAGTTTCCTTCAGCAGCGGAAATTTGTCCTTCACGTCTGGAGCGCTTGCTCTCATTCCGTCATTACACATTTAACAAAAAAATTCACTGTGCATTTAGACCAAACTCGAGTTCTCTCAATCCGGTAAATCGGTCGTTGGTATAGCCTTTAGCGCACGAGTAGAAGCTTGCTTAATTGAATGGATCCCTTTAAATAGTCAACTGTGTGCGGCACGTTTAGTATAAACTGTATTTCTGACGTTACCTTGCCGGAATGATAACTTGGCCATAATGGTGCTGTGGAGAGGTTTAGTTTGCCTCATTTCTGTGTTTTCCTGATAAATTTACTCATAGTAGCTAGGTATTCCTTCTCTCTCTGCCTCTCTCTCTCTCTCTCGTAAATCTCACTAATAATTTGTCTAAAATATTATTTCTGTTTTCATTTATATACTTTTTTCACTCCTTATGGCTATATGGCAGTGAAACATTAGTCATTTGAATTTTGTATGAGTGGGCACGATGATAATGATGAAATGGGACATAGGTACACAAATCATATATTCAACAGTAAGATCCAGTTTTCACTGATGGTAATTTATTGGAAATAAAAGTCACAGGTCGGAAATTCGGCTATAGCGAAGCAAATTCTAGGTTTAAGATACCGCACCGAACTCTAATTTACTATATTAAACTAAAGCAACCAATTTTTTGTTTAAACGAACATTGGTTGCGCGGGTGGTGATAACAATTATTATAATCAAGGTTGCGGTCTTGATATAAACATCTGACCCATTAATTACTTACATATGTCAGTATAAACTAAGAATTGTGTAGTGTAGAAAAGGCAATTCATCCAGTGACGGTTTCGTCCTTATTGAGAACTCATCATGTACTGGCCAGAATTTGCCGCGGACAGGACTTGAACCTGGGCACGTCTGCTTCGGAATCTGGTGCTCTAACCACTGAGCCATCCTGCCGCACACTACACTGCACACAATTTTCAGTTATACACTAACTAATGTAACTTGGTTAGTCTATTTTTCCTTTTAGGTGGAGCTCATATGGCATCCATTTAGACCCAAAGTTCCAACTAACCATCCCAAATCTGTCATTACTGAACTAAATGGATGCCATATGAGCTCCACCTAAAAGGAAAAATAGGCTAACCAAGTTACATTAGTTAGTGTATAACTGAAAATTGTGTGCAGTGTAGTTTGCGGCAGAATGGCTCAGTGGTTAGAGCAACAGATTCCGAAACAGACGTGCCTAGGTTCGAGTCCTGTCCGCGGCAAATTCTGTCCAGTACATGATGAGTTCCCAATAAGGACGAAACCGGTCTACTGGATGAATTGCCTTTTCTATACTACACAATTCTTAGTTTATACTGACATATATAAGTAATTAATGGGTCAGGTGTTTATATCAAGACCGCAACCTTGATTATAATAATTTTTTGTTTATTTTGTTGCTTTGCATTTAAGATCAAAGGTCAAAAATTTGCAAATATGTGCGAATGCTACATTATCTCATTTAATTAGTCCAAAATAATCACTAATATAATAGCAGGTGTAGATAACGTTTCATCATTTGCAACAATGGCATTTGAATTTACAAAATTATCAACACAAGAAGTGCGAAGATTAGCAACCACATTCACGTCCAAAAGCAGTTGTTAAGACAGTAAATGAACCAGTATAAAATGGGTTTGACCAAAACAGAAACAAACATATTCATGTTGAAGAAATTATTAGCATCTATCCCACTTAAAGAAAAAAAAATTTTTCAAACAAGCAGAACTCAACAGAAAATGGAAGGAATAACAAGATGGACAGGAACTGCTTTACATCTTCTGGCATTGTGACACGATATATGAATAATAGGGAAGGGCAACGTAAATATTTAAACAATACCAATATGTAGAATGGCAAAATAACAACGATTTACTGACGTGCAACTAAATCCTTATCATCAGCAGCACCAATGTATTAAGATGACATTTTTGAGCAATTGTTACATTGATTGGCTTTGACTATTTATTTATATAGTTGCATAACCGCTGAATAAATAATGCAATAATCCCCGCAAATCCTAGCAGATAGACAAATTTCCGCTGGTTAAGGGAAATATTTCGTTTTCTAAAAGTAATTCCTACGCGTTTTAAGTAGATTCCGTGCAGTTTTGCACATTTCATTCAGCTCGTAATTTACGATAGTATTTTTCCAGTTATGTTATGTTCCTGTCTAATCTGTGCGGATTCCCAGCTAAGTTTCCTAAACAATTATTGGGTGAACTTATTTTCCTTTACAGCGTTACACAACTCTCAGTTTCGTGGTTGTGTGGTCATGAAAAATTAATATGCGATTATTTAAATTATAGCTCCGGGCTTGGTAAAAAACAATCACATTATACATACGATTGCCAGTATAAACTAAATCGTGCATAATGTAGGAAAGGCAATTCCTCCAAAAACATAAGTTAGTATGCAACTAAAAATTTTGTGTGGAATGCGGCAAGGTGTCGCACTGGATAGAGATACGGGCTCCGAAGCAAACGTGCCCAGATTGTAAAATTCTGAATAAAGAATAAATTGGTCACCTTGGTGAATTTCATTTTCTACACTATATGATGCTTAACTTTTATAGACAGATATACACTTAATGGGATTAGAGTTTGTATCAAGTTAGTACAATATATATTTAAATGATAATCATCTCTGCACAACATTTGTTCGTTTACGTAATATGCTGTCTAGATTTTGTCCTAATTAGGTCGATTATGATAGCTTACGTATATGCGTTTATGCTCAATGCTTTCTATATATTGTAATAATCAAGTCCATGTAAGACTAGGAAGATATCGGACAATGTGCATCATCAAAGCTTTATTTCCCCTTGGCGAATACGCTCTGTTTATTGATTTCCCATTAGTGGCAACCGCCACTATACATCAAACCCACTCTCTAGTCGATCCAGTAATGAGATTACTGCATTTTTGACCATCATATAATTTTTGGTGTAGTTTAGACTTTATTGAATGGTTACCAGTGAGCACGAAACATTCTTAAATTGGTTTGCACCTTTCATTTACGCCACGGAGACATGTACAAATAACAACTTGCATTAGATTTGACTATAATCTATGTATGTTCATATATATATATATATATATATATATATATAATGTTCCTTGCCTCCGAATATTAGACAGTATATTTCTTATTATTAAGAAAACACATTAATAACATTAACAAATAATAATGGCTATTTATTTCGGCACTACTAAACTTCACTTTAAAATCTTTCATTTATATACATCCTGGTTTTTTCATTTAATTATGTTGGTGGCAACTAGTTTGACTCGGTTTTGCTTCTATTTATTGTTTTGGTTGATTAGTAAGTGTATATGCGTATGTGTCTGTGTGTGTATCTGTTTGCGTTTAGCGGTCTTCCTCGTTGTATTTTAAAGTGATGTCTGAGATCTAGTCTCGTATTGATAGATTGAGAGTTAACCAACTTTTCGTATTGTTTGCTGTTACGAGTATGGATGCTATTTTCCCGAGTTTTGTCTTTTGTTTTGCCTTGTTCCTCATTTATGTTCTGTCCACTTGGTTATAGCGCTGGGTGTATGGATTGCAATTTTGAATGCTCAAATTGTATTGAATTTTCTGTCACTGTTAACGATGGTTGTGATACCGTTTATGCTGCTGTATTTTGTTCAGTTTATTGTCAATCCGATCGCATTTTTGTTGAGTATGGTCGAGGTGTTTGGCCTTGCCTGGATGCTAATAAATTTTTGTTTTTTGTGATTCGCTGCCAGTCGATTAGACTATTATGTTGATGAAACTTGAATGTTTAGGCCGGGCGCTTGTTGTTTTATATAAAGAGCATATATAAAAAACTTTTTCTGATTTTGCGATGTGTAGAATTGAGGAATTGGCTAAATTGGTTGGTTGGCCATTTTACATTACATGATCGGAAATGACTGATTTTCTTGACGATGTCAAGGTTTTTTAATCAATTTCAGCTTTAAATGCTGCTGGGTTCTGTTTATCAATTGCTTCTTAGTATGCCCAATATTTATTCTAGCGCACATACATGAGAATTTCTAGAATATGAATGATTTGGAGAGAATTGACGATTGATCTTTGGCATCCAACCTCATGATTCTCTGTGTGCTAAATGTGATATTAACTTTTACACTGCGAAAATTCTCCTTAGTGATTCTTTTTAACTGCCGTGCAATTATTGATGCCATTACGTTGCCCTTAAGTGGTAAGTCTAGAAAAACCTGCTTGGCGGTATCCTCTATAGTATGAGTTTGACGTGGTCTGATTGTTGACATTAATGAATCGATCTGAGTAGTTGTTCTTTAGCAAATCTTTTCTCAGGTAGCCCAGTTCTTCCTCGATCTTGTGTTCAGTGCAGATCTTCCTGATTCTGTCTGCTAGGTTGTTAACTAGGTTTCATTTGCGAGATTTTTTTGGCACACTTCTATTGTAGTGAATGCATTGCCCAGTGAAAATGGATTATCTATGTTTTTACAGTGTCAAATCACCATTTTCTTCTCGAGTGAGTTGGATTTCCAAGAATGGAAATCCATTGTCTTTCTCTACCTCGGGAGTTAGTTTAATGTCTAGATCGGCTCCATTGGTTAGATGGGTCCGCTGTGTCTGGGATGAACAGAAATAGCATTAGGTAACAAATCCAATTTATCAATTAGACTCTTTGGACTAAATGAAAAAAATGTTGCGAAACTGGATTAATCGAAATTACTTTATCTGAGTTTTGAATAACACAGTTATTATTACAGTAGCTTCCTTTAGTTAACAAAATATTTCGGCTGATTTTATCAACAGCCTTCTTCATTTAAAACAACCTTACCAGTTTTAAAAAGCAAACTAATGAAGCAAGCTCGATGTTTCCTCTGGCAATATTATTTATAATTCAGTCTGATCTTGCAATAGATAGTCACGTGTCACATGTTTGTGTGCATTTCCGTTAATGTTATGTTCATCCAATTAATTGAGACTAGAGTGGCTGAATAAGTTGGGCATTCATCGAATTGTTTCCAGAAATTCCGCGTCTGGAACGTTAGCACGAGTGCATTCGGTTCACAATCTTGAAACTCCTCTTCTACGTGACAGAGCAAACACCGGATATAATAATTCTGGCAACTACTTGATGAACATCAATAAGTACGAAACCGGTATACTTGATGAATCGTATTTTCTATCTTATATAACATTTAGATTATATTTGCAACATAAATATATATTTCTAGAACTTTTTCTCTAATACCTGGCAGGCCGTTTAGTATTTCTGTGTGTTCAGGAATTTTGCAATGAATCATCGCGTAAATGGAAGTTATTTTTATCCATTTTTGGACTAGATTTTGCCAACTGTCATTTTATATGTAATTATGTTGGTCTCGTTGTTTAACTTACAGATGGGTTTCTCAATAACCAAAATGGCGACGTCAACTCAAACGGTAATACGGAAAGTAAAATTCCGAACGAAGTTCAGTTGACTCCGCGCTCCCAACAGATTAGAGTGCGTCCTGGCGAGCCTTTGGAGACCGTGTTTCGCTTTCGTTCATTGGCCGATTACCCTGTCGATGTTTATTTCCTAATCGATTTGAGTTATACCATGCGTGATGACCTTGAGACAGTGTCGGCATTAACTCAGGACATCGCACAAGCAATGCGTCGTGCAACCGGTCAGTTGCGTCTCGGTTTTGGAGCTTTTGTCGACAAACCTGTTTTTCCGTTCGTAGTGCCTACTCTGGAATATCTGCGCAATCCATGTTTGAGTGTCGGCACGGATGTTTTGCATTGCGATCCGCCATTTTTATTCAAGCATATTGTTACATTAACAGAAGACTTTGAGGAATTCAGAAAAAAGACAAAACTGACGCGGGTAAGCAATTGCTTCTGTTGTTACTTTTATCATAAGTTTGTGCATGTAAGCCTGGATTCCTGAGGCGTCTATCACCCGAACAAAGTGAATCAGCCGTTAACCTCTTTTCTGTGTCTTTAAACTAGCACCTGCGAGTTCGCGATGATTTTGATTGCATTTAAGAAATAAAACTATATATTAAACAGTTGGATTGATTTCCAAGTGTAAATTTTTGTTTGCGAGACTGATGTAAAAGCGAGACCCTTGCTTTAGCTTATCACCATGTGAAATGGCCTAATACATATACTGGGTATTATATTGATTGTGTACGAAATATTATTTAATCAATTTCTCTAACCCGCTTTCATATATGCATATTTTTTGCTTTCTTTCGATGATGATTTAATTAAACATGACTTCTTGTTACAGCCATCGGGAAATCTGGATGGTCCAGAGGGGGGTTTAGACGCTCTCTTACAAGTGGCTCATTGTCCCCAGCATATTGGATGGCTGCCGAACTCACGCAAGGTTGTTTTGCTTGCCAGCGACGGCGGCTTCCATTTGGCAGGCGATGGTCGTGTTGCCGGTCTTGTTCGGCCCCCACCTACCACATGCAAGCTGGAGATGCGTGCCGATCGGTTTAACTCGTCACTGTCATATCTAGGTTGGCATGACTCGCACACTACTGACTATCCAAGCGTTGGAGAGGTTTGTACTCTTATTCTTTCTAATTTGTCTACATTATCGGTTGAGGGTTTTTATTACCATAGCCTTTTTAGTAGCAGCTCATTTGAATCTTATTTAATCTGTGATCTGCAATTATTTTAGTTCTTCGCAATTGATATCTAAATATTATGTTTCGTTTAATTTCATAATTACCACGCAAATGTCGATCGAGAAAGCTGGCTCCTTAAAACTATTATCATTCTCATTTTGTGTGAAATTTCGTTTGTCTCAATAATTATAAATTTATTGCTTTTCAGGGCATCGGTGCATATTATGTATGGTGTATTTGCACTTTGCGTGGCTTCTTTTGAGTAGACTAATATTATTTATAAACTTCTCTGTACATGAGACTACATCGTCAAATTGCCCACATCACTTCGTCAAATATTTTGTAAGTGTAGCATTGGCGTCAACTGTTGAATTGCCATAGTGCGCGAACTGAGTGCATAGGTGAGATTAAACTTTTCGTTCACGCTAAAGTTGACATCTCTGCCTAGTCCTATTCTAACTAACTAGTTACTAAGTCAGTCGTGCCTAATGTATACATACACAGTTGTTGGTACTTTGGCCTATTATTTAATCAATAATGAGTTCTCTCTTGGCATTTTTAAGTTCAACTGTGACAAACGGCTTCTACTATTTGTGCGCGGATTATGATTTCGCATATCGATTTATTGTAATAATCTGCCGCAGTCTACTATAATTGTATATCGATGCAAAATCTCAGCTGTGTTACGAAAAGCTCTAAAATGACTAGTTAACAGTTTATTTATGCACACAAAAAAGAAAAACGTAAGACATGTTTACTATGTCTTCGTTTTTAAAATCATCATGAGTTGAAATTTGATCTAATGTACATATTCCTACAACATATTGCTCAAGCAGACCGTGGGAAGGGCGTTTTTGCAATGTAAGGCATCACTCAATTTGATTTTGCGCTAAGTCTTCATTAGTTGTATACTAATTTTGCAAAACCATAACATTTCATCAAATAGTTCTCATCCTTTAAAAATCTATATCTTGCTATATACAATCTGTTGAACGCCAGAAAAAGTTTTCGGTAATAGTTAAATCAATCCTGTCTGTTTTCTTCTCATTCCGTGCTCCTTATTGTTGCGTTAAACCAAAATCACCACCACAAGCTACAATTTTGTATGAATGAGAATTTATTTATATTCAAATTAATCTTCACCAATGTAAACAAAATTTCTGCTTAATTAACCTTTATGTGTATAATTGTACCAATTTATTTGTATACGAACAATACTTCCCTTGTACATAAACAGTAGACAAAATTCCGTGTCGCATACCGTAAGGATGTGAGTGATATTTTTGTACTTGGTATTAATACAAATCCTTTAAATTAGGACTGCGAGCTTGTAAACAAAAATCCCATTGTATTTAACCAGTAGTCGAACAACATAACAAAACTAGCGTCAGTCGCAACGCAGAGTACGACGGCAAACTGTCTGGCTAGGATCAAACCGCATTGCATATATATGGAAAGCAACATTAGATATGCGGCTCTCACCTCTAGTAGTCTCACATACATTGAACTTGACTGGAAATGTCGGCTCCACAATTTCTATGCAGTCACGAACATTAGCTGTTTGTAGCTTTCGCCACACAAACAAATTTATATAGAAAATACAATTAAACAATAATTGATTGTGCGAAGAAAAATTTTGGAAGAACTGCAAAAATGTTTATCTTTGCTGTGGCCTACTCGTTAGACTACACACACATAAACGTATAACTAGAACTTAGGTGAATTAAATAAAATCATGCTTGCAATTGGAATCTATATATTTTTACGTAATGAAACGTATGTTTTTAGTAATTCGCGGCGTGCTCGAAAAAGGATATCGCGTAAAATATTGCCCAGCCAAGAGATTTTTGGTCAAGTGGCTATTTGGTTCTGGCAATGAAGCCAAATGAATTCATATTTTTGCGTCATTAAAAACAAGGTAGTTAAAAAAGCATTGATTATGTATAGCCTAAGAGACTACAACTACTAATACACACAAGCACACACATCACGGCAAGAGTGTCTTAAAATTAAACGCGTACGTGATGCATGTAACAAATCTTTTTATCCTATAAATAGATTCTACTTTAATAGTGAATAAATTTAATTGCATGCTAAATAGTATGGATAAAAATAAGAATATATGCACTATTAAGTTAAAAAGAACTGATAGACAAAACGAATAGTTCTATAGTCTTGTAGAATTCCATGATATATCAATATATATATATATATATATATATATATATATATATCTCACATAATAATATGTATACTACAGAAGATCAAATACTATATTGTATCTTTGCATCGAAGTTGAATTAAGAAATACGTACTGCTTTTGCATCGATTTATTAAAAGGGAGCATCAATCGGTTCTGCCAGAATTAAACCAATTTACATCAACAATCGATGTACGATAGCAGACATTCTGGCTTATATCAAGTGAGAAGAAAATTTTCCTTTGACGTTTACTCACCGGGAAGTCTTTACACCACAACAGTTGATCCAAGATAGGCGGTGCTCGGATCACAAAAATTGAAAGTTTTCCCGAGAAAACACTTCATCTGCACGAGGCTTTTGTTATGCATCCTTAAACTATGCACTAAATTGTCAACAATCTGACTAAAACGCTTAGCAGAAATCTATAAATTCCAATTGCAAACATGATTTTATTTATAAGTATATATTAGGTGTTGCGAACCTAGTAACAAGTTAGTTCAGTTGTGATCAGAAGGATAAACCAAAGGCAGCC
>JAQBSW010011012.1:0-21800 GCA_029291075.1 Eudiplozoon nipponicum | reverse complement strand
CGATGTTGCCATTGATTTGGCAGAAGTCCTCAAGATACAACTGGCCGTTGTCCTACACAAAGTCGTGTTGGTCGCTTTGTCATATTGTTCTCCGAATGTTCAATATTTAGGAAAGCAAAAACAACAGATCTATTTTGAATATGTTAAGAGATTGATGAAGGGAGAAATTTGCAGGCATTCAGAGCCCATCTTTGCACTCCAATCACGTTTGCTCCAAAACTTGTATCACCACAATGAATGTTTTGTAGTATATATAGTCTATTGAATACGGACACGCAAGGTGGTTCGTATTCACTACCGAATCAAAGTAACTTGATTAGAGATAGGGCAGTGTATTAGATTTACACCAAGTTAGGTCTCCAAAACGTTTACCAATAGAGAACAACCGCAGCGCAAATTCCTTAAAGAGCATCGCATGAGTTCTTATGTATGCATATTTTTAAATAATAAAAGTCAGAAATTCCAGCATCTGCCTGCGGAGTTTATTAAAGACTAACCACTAGCTAGGTGTATGTAAATGACGTCATCATTTGTGGTCAATCTAAGGAGAAACATTACGAGCAATCGAACGCTATATTATTGAAACAGAAATATAATTTGATACTAATTTAATCCAGAGAAGAACAATTTTTGCTTCAAGACATTGACATTTGCTGGAGAAACCATTTCTAAAGAAAGAATTAAACTTCCGACGATAAGATCAAAGCCATCAAAAATGTGCCAGAACATATAACTATACGCAAACGGCGTATAATCTTGAAGATGATTAGTTACCACCTTCGTTTTATACCTGTTTTAGCTGTAATAATAAGGTAGTTTAATCGAAATTTATTTCGTGAGCTGAGCAAAATCAAGAAGGTCTGGCCTATTCTCCTTAGCAAAGACGACAAACAGATTTTCCAGAGTGTCAAATACTTATGGACCGGACTAAACCGTTTTAGCCTCTGTCACATGCTTCCCATGTGCTCATAGGGGCAGTGCTACATCAAAGAGATAATGGTATCGTTAAGCAAAAAGGAATCTAAAGTAGGAAACTCCGAAGACGTGAAAACCGTTTTGACACATCTAGAAAAGAGTTATTAGCAATGTAAGCTGCAGTGCTTAAACAGATGCATAAATTTGGTCACCCATCCACTAAGACATATATCAGGATGGTCACTGACGGGTATGTTTGTCCAAAAATATCGAAATACATAGAATTTTGGATAAGGACATGTGTTAGGCGTCAAACTTGTAAAGTTTGGTGAAACACCGAAACCGAAGTGGAAATTATTGGCATTACAACGGTTTGCTTCATGTATTTATACATCGATACAGTAAAAATTCCCGAAACTTTTGTCGAACATTTCAGTCGTCATTATGCAGTAGCAGTTTTGAAGGTCATGACATCTTAGTCAGACTTACATATTTCAATGTATAGTTCGATGTCACGATATTTTGTAACGTTAAGAATAATTAGTGGCCTTGGTTGTCAGTCAAAGTTTGACCTATGTTTAATTTCTTTGAATGTCATGTGGCATACATGTGCATATAATCCCAATGGTAATAGGATATTTGAGGGACTGCAAAACGAGCTGAATAATGCGTTACAATGCTCCGGAGGATCAAGTTGGATACATGATTTTCCTGGAGATTTGCTTCCGAAGATAAAAAGATAAAGAAACGTCCGAAGCAGGATGTATTTATAGAGAGTCATTGAGATTACTTGTAGATCTTCTATTAGACGCTCAAAATGTCCACGATTAGACCTGCAGTTCATTTATACACTAATCAGTTTATAAATGCTTTAACAGATAAAATGAGTCACTTAACTGAAAACCAAGAAAAGAAGTCCAAAGCCTAAATTCTGTGTATTTTATGATTTAATGCGGGAATCAAATGTATACAGAACTAAACAAAACAGAATTTAATTTTTCTTAATAAGATTATCATTCGGCATATATGAAGTATCCAGGGACCTTCTTTGTTATTTTATGAAATGTGAAAGTAATTTTTTGTCTGTCGATGAAGATGAATTCCCTTTAATAAGAGACTCGCAAATGTATCAGGTAAATATATGTCTTGTAGTAATAATTAATTTAAAGTTCAACTAGAAGAGTTACAATATAGATTTGCACGGATAAGCACTCACATTTGGTTCCATAAATGAAATTTAAGAGAATTTTGCAAAATGTCCAATGGTATATAAGGCAAAATTTTTGTCTCATTAAACTTTGTTCTGTACTGTCTCAAAATTAGATATTCTAAAGAAATTATATGGTCATAGTTTGACCTCTAAATGAAAATGTTTTTGTATATCCTATTAAGTCAACTTCAAAAGAGTCGCTACTAGACAGATGTATATGCAAAATAACAAACGGTTCATAAAATAAAGATACATAAATTGGTGAAAATCATTTCTTCAAAACTCACAATTTTTGAGGAAGTAAATTTGATAGTGGCTTAATATATCGAGTAATGATGATTATGGTGCAAAATTACTGGATTATTATTATCAACACTGATTTTTTAACTTGTATTCAGTATATGCTCCGACGAGTTTTATTATCGCTGCTGATTATGGCAACAAGAATGTCTTATCCGAAGTAGTAATTAAAAAGTCGCATATTATATAGGCAACCATTTGAACTAATTAAATTAACGACGATTGTTATTTGATTTAAGATAAATGAAAACCATAGGATAAAGTCAAATCTATAAAAGTGTAATTTAATTCGGATATATATATATATATATATATATATATATATATATATATATATATCTATATATATATAGCAGATTCCTTCAATTATAAGAGCAACGTCGTTTTGAGCTATGTTGTCAATCAAATTAAACAAGAATTGAAACACAAAATTCGGTTTAAACCATTGTTCTTCTTTTTCAAAATGTAGGGTATTCAACATAATATAAAATTGTATTGTATTTGATACAATTTTCCAAAGATCATCAGGGTCAATGAAAAAAATGATAAATTCAAAATAAAATGCAATAAAATTTATTTATTGCTTAGTAGAATTTAAACTAAAAATCTATTGAAATACCCATTTCATCGTATGGAAATTGACGAAATAAATAATTTACAAAATGTTTGGGAAATCATGATTCCCTAGTTGATTAAAAATGTGAGAAAAATAATTTCCTCCTTTTAGAGAAGGCATACGAGAGATTTCCAGAATTCGTTCAAATGTGAGATTTTTAGTAAGCAAAATTTTGACTTCTATTTTTAGTTTTCATATTGCAATGGCTAAACTTTTAACATCAGCCCTGTCTGTGACTATATATATATATATATAATATATATATATATATATATATATATATATATATATATATATATATATATATATATAAACATAAATAAATGTACATATCTAAGAATAAATAACAGAAAAAAATGGAATAAGCAATATATGCATCAATAGTCTTTCTTAGAAAAGGTTAAAAACATTGCTTCAAAAATTATATATGAAAAAAATATATGTAAGAAGTACCATATTCCACGAAAACTATCAATGCATATATATATATATATATATATATATATATATATATATATACTCTGCTATATATATATATATATATATATATATATATATATATATATTGGTGGAAACAAACCTGACTCGGTTTTACTTCTATTTATATTTTGACTCATGGGCAAGTGTCTATGCGTTTGTTTTAGTGAAAATGCCTGTATTGCAAAGAGATGTCCGAGATCTGATTATTATTTTATTAATGGCTTGAGAGATAACCATCTGTTCGCACTGGGGGCTGTTACAATCTTTCATTTATATACATTCTTGTTTGTTGCGGAGAACTTATATATATGCAAGTCTGTATTAGGTGTTGCGAACCTAGTAACAAATTAGTTCAGTTGTGACCAGAAGGATAAACCAAAGGCAGCATGAACGGAAGTATATGATATTTTCTCTGATTTTGCTTTAAATAGAATTGAGAAATTGGTCAAATTGACTGGCTGCCCCGTTTCCAAATAACTGATTTTTCACACTGTGCTAAGCATTGTTAATAAATTGCTGCTGTAAATTTTGTTAGATTCTGTCTATCAATTGCCTCGTCGTTTGTCCAGTATATCTGCTACCGCACGTATATTAGATATTGTAGACTAGGAATGATCTTTGGCATCCAAACTCATGATATTGTGTGTGCTAAATGTGATATTAACATTAACACTGGGTATGTTTGGAAATAAGGACTAGAGGTCAAGCGAGACCATTTTATTCTGGGGAATGTTCTTCCCCTGCAGTTCAGCTACAAGCTCGAAGGTGTCCTTAATAGTGTTTGTGTTTTTGATGGTTCATATTGGTTGAAGTATTTTGCATGGAAACGTAGCTGGTTTATGTTGCTGGGCGTTGATCATTTACATGAAGGGCTGCATCGATGAAGCCCCTGAGGCTGTCACGGCATTATGAGATTTTGGTTTTCCGTACAATTTTGTGGTGTTGGTTCGGACGGGTTTTTCCTATTGGATGTCCTCTATGAGTTTTGATCACATATCGGAATCAGCCATCGATGATATGACATATTTTTCTACCTTTTTTATGAATACAATTTATTCGTAATTCGATATTTGTTGAATTATCTTTCTGCTTGATGTCCTGTTTGACTTTAGATTGATGTTTTATAATACAGTCCGTGGACTTTCTATAAGAGTCGGCTTCATGTATAACAACTCATGATCCTTTGCCGGGTGTGGCAAGTCGTATGGATTTGTCTGGTTGTAGTTTTCGGAGTTCGTCTCTGAGCATTTTGTGATGATTCGGTTGCCTTTTGAATTGCTTCTTGTATTTTTCGAGTGCGCTAAATATCTCAGCTTTCAGTCCTTGTGGCGGTGTCTTTCGTTAAGTCATTGTAGAAATTTTCCTTTCCAATCTGAATGTCAAAGATGTCGCTTTTACTTTGTTTTCTCTATATTATGCAGAATTTTGCTCCAACGGATAATAATTCTTTCTAGGGTTTTGACAAGATCACTTTTCACTAATTGTGAATAAATATGTCAGGGCTTGTAGGAAAATCGATTGTGTAGGAAATTTGTCCAGATCCCTTGCAAACACGATTTGAAGAACTTAATTCTTTCCAGAAGTTTGGCACTCATACAATAGTTTGCAATATTTCTTTTTAGTTTCTTACGGGTAAACGGCTGACTCCGCTATTTAATTATATTTATTATGTCCATTGCCTGCGAATTTTACACAAAATACTTCTAATTTGGAAGAAAAACATATTAGTATCAAAGTGTATTATTGCCATTAATATCGAGATTACGAAACCTTGCTTTACAATCTTTCATTTTTATACATTCTTGGTATAGGTTTGATTATGAGTGTAACAACTAATATGACTCGGTTCCCATTATATTTATTGTTTTGGCTGATTCGTAAGTGAGTATGCGTTTGTGTCTGTGAGTGTTTGCATTTAAAGGCTTTTTTTCGATGTATTGCAAAGTGATATCTGAGATCTGGTCATAATTGTATTGATGGCTTAACCATCTCATCGCATTTTTGGCTGCTTCCTTTACGATTGGTATTTTTCCGAACGTAGTCTTTCGTTTCACCATTTTGCGCAATTTTGTGTTTTTAACGTGGTAACAGCGCAAGTGCAGATTGCAGTGTTGAACGCTCATATTGTTTGGAAATTTCTGTCAGCGAATGTGAATGTGTTTTTTCCTCATCAGTTTGTTTCCAATCCGATTAAATTTTTTTGAGTCTGCTCGAGGGCGTGTTCGGTCTTTCACCGTGCAATCCATTCATTACAACAGCAGTGTGCCAAAATCCTGCAAAAGAAACTTAGTCAACAACCTAGCAAACAAAATCAGGAAGATTTGCTCTGAAAACACGATCGAGGATGAACTGGGTTACCTGAGGAAAATTTTTCTAATGAACAACTACCCAGATCGATTCAAAGATGTGAAAATAAGACCACGACAGATTCATACTGGAGAGGATATCGTCAATCATGTTTTCCTAAACTTACCATTTACAGATGAATAGAATAATTAAGGAGAATTTTCCCAGTGTTAATGTTAATATCACATTTAGTACACAGAGAATCATGACGTTGGATGCCAAAGATCAATTGCCAATTCTCTCCAAATCATTCATAGTCTACCAATTCTTATATATGTGCGGTAGCACATTTATCGGGCGTACAAAGAAGCAATTGATAAACAGAATCCAGCAACATATACCGCTGAAATTAATTAACATAGACTGGGCATCGTCAAGAAAATCAGTTATTTTTTGATTATATATTGGAAACAGGCTCTTAGTCAATTTGACAAATTTCTCAATTCTACGTAAAGCAAAATCAGAAAAATTATGATACATGTTGTCTTTCATATAAAAAATCACCTAGCTTTATTAGTCAAAACTTTTATTAACCCGAAATTCTAATCGACTGGCCTCGAATAACAAAGTTCAACAACAGTTTACTGGAATCCATACAAGACCGAACACGCCCTCGATGAGATTCAGCAAACCGTCAATTAGGTTGGCAACAAATTGAAGAGGAAAAACAAATGCACATACGATGTCATAAATTTCCAAACAATATGATCGTTCAACATTGCAATCTGCACTTGCGCTGTTACCACGTTAAGAAAACAATATTGCGCAAAATGGTGTAATGAAAGACTACACTCGGAAAAATGACACCCATGCACGTAACAGTCAACAATGCGATCAGATGGTTAACTCTGAAGCCATCAATACAAAAAAATGACCAGAATTCAGACACCAATTTGCAATACAGGCACATACACAGACAGATATAAATACATACCTAGCAATCAGTCAAAACAAGAAATAGAAGTATAACCGAGGTGGACTTTTTGCCCCCAAAATAATCAAATGAAAACGCAGAATGTATATAAATAAATGATTAAATAGCGAGTTTAGTAATTTAGAAATAATGTGTTTTACTCCTAATTAGAAATATTCTATGTTATATGCAGACAGTATAGCGAAAATATATATATATATATATATATATATATATATATATATATATATATATATATATATATATATATATAGGCTATATATAATTCCACAGTTGTATTTTGGCTTTATCTTGTATTTTTAACATTGCATTCCACTTTTAGTACAACATTTCATAAAGCGTCAGTGGGATGTTTTAACCTTTTTGTCCAAATAGTGATAAGTTCAACATAAATCGTTTATGATATTAAAATGTAATAGGTAATGAAATTTTATTGTAAACAATGCTATAAAATGATAATATAAGAAATGAATCAATTGTTTCAATTCACAGTAAGCAAAAGGTATTAATAATTCGACCTAAATATATGAACAGGTAACACTCAAAATAATACTAAAACGGAAAAATTATAAATTATATTCCACAAAAATAACATAGGCATCAAACACTCACTTTGCCCTATAATTAGGTTAAACTGCAGATTATTAATTGATGCTAAATCATAATAATAGTAATCCACAAATATTATAATAAAATTTAGTTGTAAAAGGACTTACGTGTTGATAATTAAAGTTTAAAGTTCGGAAGTGCTAAATTTGTAGATAATATAAATGTTAAGTTAGCTTTTATAGACTTTGCCAGAAAGAGTCAGCAGATTTTTTGTCCCATAGAAAATATTATAAAGAAATATATAATAGACAAGAGTAATGAACCATATAAAACTATGATTAAAAACAAACTATTTGCTGTTATTTCTATGTATTAAATAAATATATATTTTAAAGAAATACGAAGAAATTTTGGCTCCAAAAAGACAAAAGCATTAAATAGCGACAATGTTTCTCTAAAGAAGTGTACTTAATCGGATCAATCAGGAAAAAAATGAAAATTTTAATTGAAACTTTCTTTTGGAATTTCAATATACGTGTTTAGTTAAACTTTCATTAATTTTAAGTATCGTTATTTTAATTTATAGGCGGTATTTGTCCAGAAAATCAAGAAAAAAATTATAAGAGCTTCTAATTTTTTATAGAATTTAAAACAGATATATCCTATTGAGTAGAAAATATCATGAAAGTTCGAACACAATTTTATAAGCGAATTGGTACACTGCAAAGCGGCTGATATCTATGACATTCTAGTTGATATATCTGTCTACGGAAAATAATCTTCGTTGTACACAGTATATTTTTAAGTTTAAAATAGAGTTTTAAAATGCAAAGTGCTCTTCATGTTGCGTTTATCTAAGTTATTAGGTCTTCTATTAAGTGTATGCTAGGCTGGAGACACAAACGTGTACATCTAAAATCAAGCAAATTGTGTTATTAATGCGCAATTCATTGTTTCCAATCCGCTTTACCAAGATGTGACAAAACATAATAAATCCATGGAATGGTGCCATCCAAAATTTCAAGCTGCCGTTTATTCCATACACTGGCTCCATTGTGTCAAGTAGATCGTGCAACTTACCTTTGTTGGTATACCTTAAACGTCTAAGCCTGTATAATGTACATGACTCAAAATTCTTTGTCGTCTTTAAATTTTCATGACACTGCATAATCCCACATAATTTGTCGCCAAATGCTATGCCATTAGCTGATTGTGCCAATACGATCTGTGTGCTTCTTTCATTATATTTGCTTCAGATGTCACTAACAGACTAATCCATCGCAAAATCGGGAATTATATGGAATCAACTTTACGCAGGCAGTGATAGCAAACACATACACCGGATTTGCCAACCTTAGAAAAAGTTCAATTCAGTTATATACGCTTTTCTTCGTCAGTATACTATAGGTATTTCATAAGTTAGCTGCAACAATATGTTCGTTTTGCATTTTTTGACAACTCTTAAAATATTACCTAGGGGGAGTTTCTGTAACTAATGTAAGAGGTTCTGCGAGCTTATTATCCTCCTGCATAATATCTGGTAGCTGTTATTACGATCAGCGTTTATGATTAATACATGGTCTTATCCCGAATGGTAATTTGAGAAGGGCAGAGCATCAAGCCATTGTTATATTAATAAAAATGTTTTTATGCAAACAAAAAATCGTGTAAGTATAGTCACTATAAGCACCATAAATAATTAGTCAACTGTTTGCTAAGTTTAGTGTGTTAAATCACATAAATCCAATGAACTGTATGTTTTCGGATAAATGATTGAGGTATACCTAAAATATATATGAGGAGAGTCTTTATTGAACTATTAGTAATTGTGTAAAAATGCTTAAGGCATACAAAACAAGTAAATCCTGGTTTTAAGCGTTAAGTCACAATTCCACTGCATGTTACCAGCGTATTGCGCACCGGTGTTTAATACTATTAAACAAAACCCTATTAAATACAATTAAATTTGCAGAGAATGTTGCTAAAATCACAGTTAATAGAAATATTGTTTAAAACCAGATTTAGACAATTTGACCTTAAAGAGAACTTTATTTGTCAAAATTGAAATTGGTTGGGTTGTAACGCGGAGTCACGTGTTACACATACACCCCTCCCCCGCCAATGAAAATTACTACACAATGAAGGGGGCTAAATTTGCGATAGGTGTTATGGCTCTGCCATAACGAGTAAACAATGATGTTGGTTCTGTCGACACTGAAATCGGTTCCTCTATATCTCGCGGCGGCGTGTCGGAGTCAGTTGGCTCTGTTTCCGGTGAGAAGTTGGGCGTCAGCCCGTGGTCAGCAAAACTGTCTGGATATGGAATAAACGTTTCTTCGCCGCGTGATAGGTCAACATCTTGGACCAGCGGGTCATTTGGTGGAATGTCGGCCGGGGATAATTTGTCATTGGAGACAGGTTCAGCATTGCCATTAATCTCCAAAAATAATGTAATTCGGACATCGATCTATCACAGGATAAATATCGCGCTTCGGTTGGCTAGTATGCTCTTATCAATGTCGCTGTTGACAAAGAACCTATTGCATATTGGATGTTTCTTAGTCAACAACGACATGGATTAAAGCATACTAGCCAAACCGTATCGCGATATTTATCCTGTGTTGGATCGATGTCAGAATTAAAATATTTTTTAGATTAATGACAATGCTGAATCTGTCTCCAATCACAGAATATCCCCGACCGACATTCATCCAAATGACCCACTGGTCCACAATGGTGACCTATCAGGCGGCGAAGAAATGATTATTACACCCCCAGACAGTTTTGCTAACCACGGCCTGACGCTTGATTTCTCACCAGAAATAGAGCCAACTAACACAGACACGCCGCCGCGAGATGTATAGGAACCGGTGTCAGTGTCGATAGAACCATCATCAGTGTTTACTTGTTATATCAGAGTCATAACCCTTTTCGCATGTTTAGCCACTTTCATTGTGTAATTATTTTCATTTGCAGGGGGCGTATGCAACACGCGGCTCCGCGTTACAACCCAGCGTAGTTCAAATTTGACCTATATAGTTCTCTTTAAGGTCAAATAGTCTAATTCTGGTTTTACAAAATATTTCTTTTAACTGTAATTTTAGCAACATTCTCTGTTAGTTTCAAGCAGCTTTTATTAGGGTTTCTAGAAAAGCAAAATTAATTATAAATAATTGTCGGGGGTACAGCTCAGGGGTAGAGTTTCCGGCTGCAGTCCGGCAGGTCCCCGGTTCATATCCGGGTGCCCCATTAAATGAGATATTTTTCCACTCGCAGCTCAGCAGAATCGGCCTTAAACTAAATCCCACCAAGACTCGTCTAATGAAACTCTCCTCTGATCCATTCTGCTCTATCCCGGTTGCCAATTATCCCCTCGATATAGAAATAATAGATTCGGCCAAAAATCTTGGCATTCATTTTTCAAAATCCCTAGACTTCTCCCCAGACTCTACGCTCACTACTTCCAAACTCTTCAAATGGGCCCGTCTGATCTGTTTTAAGACTAACAACCCCATTCTCCAACTCACGTTATTCAAGGTTTACGTTCTGCCCCTCATTTCATACGCCAGCGAATTCTAATGTCCTCTCACTCTCGCCTCCTCGTATACTATTGAACAGGTATCCACCTGATTTCCAAAGCGAGTCTTCCCGCAATGCAAAAATTATCGGGAACGTCTTCTCCTGGCAAATCTTCTACCGCTTTGGTTTCCCAGTCACCTTATAGTCATTTCTTTTATCCATAAGATCACAACTTGCTTACCACTCTCCAACTTTGCTCACACAAGTCACCATTACGCCACACGTTCTAGCAACTCTTCTATCCAAGCTAAGCATACTCCCACCATATTTAAAAAAATCTATCTTTTCTCCAAAGCCACTAGTGTCTTCAACGCTCTACCCACGGATATAAAGCGCCTACCCCAGCGCGAATTTAAAAAAGGCAGGTCATCAGTACTTCTTCAACAAAATTCTTTGTGATACGACTGATTGGAAACGAAACTGGTTCCTTTTCAATCCATAACATTTCATTCACTCAAGGCTATTCTCTTTACTGACTTCGGAGGGCGAAATCCCCCAAGCAGTTATCTAATATTCCACTTTACCCCTCTGGTTTTAATCTTTCCTTCTCGACTCACTGATACCACTTCTCAGCCTTTTCCTGGCCCCATCATATCCACGTTGTGAATACTTTACTACGTTTTGCTCATCCAATTCTTTTCTTTCTTGTTTAGCGGAAGACCGGAAAATCACCAGTTCGACTGATCCACCAACGGTTTGCTTCGGACATCGACTCCTCCTTGTTTTTTTTCAATCAGAACCTCATCCTACGGATGCCTGCCACCCCTGCAAGACTCACTCGCTTCAATCCAGCAGATTACATCCAGGTGTATGTTATGCTCCATCAACTCAATCTTCACGGCAATGGACTCCATCGGTCGATGTCTGCCTCCGGTCCGCCTTCATTTTCGATCTCACACTTCAACTCATCTGCCCGGACCCAACCTACTCCGCTTGGATGCTCTGACACTTCATAGACTATCTCCAATTGATCTTGTTATTATTATTAATAGAGTTTTGTTTAATAATAATGAACAACCGCGCGAAATACGCCGGTAACATGCAGTGAATTTATGCGACTTTACGCTTATACCGAGGATTTACTTGTACTCTATGCCTTAAACATTTTACACAACTACTACTAGTTCAATAAAGACTCTCCTTATCTATATTTTAGTTATTTCTCCTTCATTTATGCGAAACCCTACATTTCAGTGGATTTACGTGATTTAATACACTAAACCTTGCAAACAGTCGTCTAATTATTTGTGGTACTTATAGTGACTACTTTTACACGACTTTTTGGTTGCTTAATAACATTTTTATTAAAATAGCAATGACTTGATGCTCTGGCCTTATCAAATTACCCTTCGCGTATAGGGCCATGCATTAATTATAAACGCTGATCGTAATTACAGCTACCAGATGTTATGCCGGAGGATAATAAGCTCGCAGAACCTCTTACATTAGCTACAAAACCTCCTACAATGTAATATTTAAAGAGTTGTCAAAAAATGCGAAATGAACATATTGTTGCAGCTAACTTATGAAATACATAAAGTATACTGACGAAGAAAAGCGTATATAACTGAATTGAACTTTTTCTAAGGTTGTATATTATTACAGTCGTAGACTATTAAAGCATACGAAGAAAGGTAAGTTGTACGATCTACTTGACACAATGGAGCCAGTGTATGGAATAAACAGCAGCCAGAATCTTTGGAAAGCACCATTCGATAAATTTATTATGACATGTCACATCTTGGTAAAGCGAATTGGAAACAATGCATTGCGCATTAATAACACAATTTGCTTAATTTTAGATGTACACGTTTGTGTCTCCAGCCTAGCATACACTTAATAGAAGACCGAATAACTTAGATAAAAACAACATGAAGAGCACGTAGCCTTGTAAAACTTTATTTTGAGCTTAAAAATATACTGTGTACAACGAAGATAATTTTCCGTAGACAGATAAATCAACTAGAATGTCATAGATATCAGCCGCTTTCATACTTTAAACACATAAAAATTAATTTGAAATTGGTCCTTAATAGCAAACAAACGTTTTCCTAAAGGACTAACAAATGAGTTATAATGCTAATGTTACTTGTGACTGGCGGTATTCTTGCAACTGCTGACATCAGGTAAAAATCCGGACTGCTATTTATTAAAGTCTGCAAACCTGCTTTTACCATTTTGATAGACATCCTCGCAATCATTTAATACTCAACAAATTGTTTTCATTAATCATAATAACTCAATATAAAGCAGTGCATATTTTTGTCTAATACATTGCTTTTTCAAAATTATATTGATAAATGAAGTATCACTCACTTATTAACTTGTTTGTTATGTGTCAAATTTTTAAATGAATTTAAAATTAAAACTGCACTGATTAATGTCTTTATTTAAAATTGGAGTGTACCAATTCGCTTATAAAATTGTGTTCGAAATTTCTTGATATTTTCTACTCAATAGGATGTATCCGTTTTAAATTTTACAAAAAAATTAGAAGCTCTTATAATCTTGTTCTTGATTTTCTGGACAAATACCGCCTATAAATATAAACAGCGATACTTTAATTAATGAAATTTAAACTAAACTCGTAAATTGAAATTCCAAAAGAAACTTTCAAATAAAATTTTCATTTTTTTCTGATTGATCCGATTAAGTACACTTATTTAGAATAAAATTGTCGCTATTTAATGCTTTTGTCATTTTGGAGCCAAAATTTCTTCGTATTTCTTTAAAGTATATATTTATTTAATACAAAGAAATAACAGCAAATATTTCGTTTATAAAAATAATTTTATATGGTTCATTCCAATTGTCTATTATATATTCATTTATAAAATTTTGCTGTGGGAAAAAAAACTGCTTACTCTGTCTAGCAAAGTCTCTAAAAGCTAACTTAACATTTATAATATTTACAAATTTATCACTTTCAAATATTAAACTTTAATTATCAACATATTATTCCTACACAAACTTAATTTTATTATAATATTTGTGGTTTAATATTATTAGCATTTAACATCAATAAATAATCTGCAATTTAACCTAGTTATGAGGGAAAGCGATTGCTTGATGCCTATGTTATTTGTATGGAATTTAATTTAAAATTTTGCCGTTTTAGTATTATTTTGAGTGTTATCGGTTCACATATAAATAGGTTTTTGTTTGAATTCAAACAATCGTTTCATTTAAATACTGTTTAATGCGAAGAACTAATATATATGCAAGTATGTATTAGGTTTTGCGAACCTAGTAACAAATTAGTTCAGTTGTGACCAGAAGGATAAACCAAAGGCAGCATGAACGGAAAGTATAATCTCATGCACATTCGTTTCGTGCTTACTGGCGACTCATCAGTAGGAGCCGGTATTACGCCCTTTAACCACTATATATTTGGTAGAAGAATGTGGAATAATAGGACGGTACAATCTCCTAGACGAATGTGTAAACCTGTAATAGTGAAGCTAACATAATCTAAAGTCAACGACAATGCGACTTCAATGCTAACTCACACTATATAATATATATACCGAGTCTGTAAAGGATACTAACACTATGGCTATTGTGTTAGTAACTGATACCTTTTTTGAAATCGATGAGTACCGGATACTAACACTATGGTTTCCGAGTCGGTACATGATACCAACCTGATGGATATAAATTTATGCTAAAGTTCACCCAAATTGAGAATTACAACAATTTCCGAACACCTGTTACTCCAGTTAAACCATACACTCTGGCCTTCATCGATATCAGTTATCACATTTCGCGGTAAGCATGACATCATTCAATTCAATATATTACAGTTAAATACTGTTTGTTGTGAAGAACTAATATATATGCCAGTATGTATTAGGTTTTGCAAACCTAGTAACAAATTAGATCAGTTGTGACCAGAAGGATAAACCAAAGGCAGCATGAACGGAAAGTATAATCTCATGCACATTCGTTTCGTGCTTACTGGCGACTCATCAGTAGGAGCCGGTATTACGCCCTTTAACCACTATATATTTGGTAGAAGAATGTGGAATAATAGGACGTACAATCCCTAGACGAATGTGTAAACCTGCAGATAGTGAAGCTAACATCATCTAAGTCTAACGACAATGCGACTTCAACGCTAACTCACACTATATAATATATATACCGAGTATGTAAAGGATACTAACACTATGGCTATTGTGTTAGTAACTGATACCTTTTTTGAAATCGATGAGTACCGGATACTAACACTATGGTTTCCGAGTCGGTACATGATACCAACCTGATGGATATAAATTTATGCTAAAGTTCACCCAAATTGAGAATTACAACAATTTCCGAACACCTGTTACTCCAGTTAAACCATACACTCTGCCTTCATCGATATCAGTTATCACATTTCGCGGTAAGCATGACATCATTCAATTCAATATATTCATACATTCGTCTAGGAGATTGTACCGTCCTATTATTCCACATTCTTCTACCAAATATATAGTGGTTAAAGGGCGTAATACCGGCTCCTACTGATGAGTCGCCAGTAAGCACGAAACGAATGTGCGTGAGATTATACTTTCCGTTCATGCTGCCTTTGGTTTATCCTTCTGGTCACAACTGAACTAATTTGTTACTAGGTTCGCAAAACCTAATACATACTTGCATATATATTAGTTCTTCGCAACAAACAGTATTTAACTGTAATATATTGAATTGAATGATGTCATGCTTACCGCGAAATGTGATAACTGATATCGATGAAGGCCAGAGTGTATGGTTTAACTGGAGTAACAGGTGTTCGGAAATTGTTGTAGTTCTCAATTTGGGTGAACTTTAGCATAAATTTATATCCATCAGGTTGGTATCATGTACCGACTCGGAAACCATAGTGTTAGTATCCGGTACTCATCGATTTCAAAAACGGTATCAGTTACTCACACAATAGCCATAGTGTTAGTATCCTTTACAGACTCGGTATATATATTATATAGTGTGAGTTAGCATTGAAGTCGTATTGTCGTTGACTTTAGATTATGTTAGCTTCACTATTACAGGTTTACACATTCGTCTAGGAGATTGTACCGTCCTATTATTCCACATTCTTCTACCAATTGTTTCATTTCTTATACTATCATTTCATAGCATCGTTTACAATAAAATATCATTACCTATTTCACTTTACTATCATAAACGATTTATTGTGAACTTACCACTATTTGGACAGAAACGTCAATATAGCCTATATGATGCTTTAGGAAATGTGTCTAATTTTTAAAATGGTATGCAATAAAATAAAATAAAATAAAACTAAAATATTAAATAACCTTGGAATTATTCATATATATATATATATATATATGAATATTTGATTTAAAATAAAATTTTCATTGAGTGCTTGGTGTTTTATATAAATGGCTTCATAAATAAATAAAGTACAATGGTTTAAATGGAATTTTGTGTTTAAATTTATTGACTATTTTGTTTCACAACATTAGCTCGTAAAAACCAAGTTGCTCTAAAAAATTGAAGCTCAAATCCGCAATATATATATCCGAATTAAATTACACTTATATAGATGAATTAATGTTTCATACATAACCAAACGACACCGAAAATCCAATATCTAAATTGAATTTGTTCTATGGTTTTCATTTGTCTTAAATCAAATAACAATTGTTGTTAATTTAATCAGTTCTAATGGTTGTTTATATAATATGCGACTTTTTCATTACTATTTTGGACAAGACATTCTTGTTTCCATAATCAGCAGCGATAATACGACTCGTCGGAGAATATACTAAATACAAGTTAATAAATCAGTGTTGATAATAATAATCCAGTAATTTTCCACCATAATCATCATTACTCGATATATTGAGCCACTATCAAATTGACTTCCTAAAAAATTGTGAGTTTCGCAGAAATGATTTTCACCAATTTCGGTATCTTTATTTTATGAACCGTTTGTTATTTTGCATATACGTCTGTCTGGTAGCGAATCTTTTGAAGTTGACTTAATAGGATATACAAAAACATTTCCACTTAGAGGTCAAACTATGACCATATAATTTCTTTAGAATACCTAATTTTGAGACAGTACAGAACAAAGTTTAATGAGACAACATTTTTGCCCTATATGCCATTGGACATTTAGCTAAGATCTCTCAAATTTCATTTGTGGAACTAAATGTGGGTGTTTATGCGTACAAAACTTTATTGTTAATTAAATTAACTATTACTACATGACATTTATCTACCTGATACATTTGCGAGTCTTTTGTTAAAGGGAATTAATTTTCATCGCCAGAAAAACCTTTATTTTCATTTTTCATAAAATAACAAAGGAGGACCCTGGGACGCCAATTCTGGATACTTCATATATACCGAAGGATAATCTTATTTAAAAAATTAAATTCTGTTTTGTTTAGTTCTGTATACATATGATTTCTGTATTAAATCATAAAATACACCACATTTAGACCTTGGACTTCTTGTCTTGGTTTTCAGTTTAGTGACTCATTTTATTTATTAAAGCATCTAAAAACTAATCTAATGAACTACATGTCTAATCGTGGACATTTTGAGCGTCTAACAGAAGATCTCAATGACTCTCCATAAATTCATTCTGCTATATACGTTTCTCTTTCTTTTTATCTTCGCAAGCAAATCTCCAGGAAAATCGTGTAATCAACTTGATCCACCGTAGCATTGTAACGCATTATATAGCTCCTTTTGCAGACCCTCAAATATCCTATTACCATTGGGTTTAAGTGCACATGAATGCCACATGACATTCGAAGAAATGAAATATAGGTCAAACATGGACTGAAAAACACGGTCACTAATTTTTCTTAACGTTACAAAATATCGTGACATCCAACTATGCATTGAAATATGTAAGTCTGATTAAGATATCATGACCTTCAAGATTGCTACTACATAATGACGACTGAAATGTTCAACAAAATTTTCTGGAATTTTTAATATATCGATGTATAAATGCATGAAACAAACCGTTGTAATGCCAATAGTTTTCACTTTGGTTTTGGTGTTTCACCAAACTTTACAAGTTTTGACGTCGAGCACATGCCCTTATCTATTACTCTATGTATTTCGATATTTTTAGACAAACATGCCAATCAATGAACATCCTGATATTTGTCTTAGTGGATGGGCGACCAAATTTATGCAACTGTTTAAGCACTGAATATCGTGACCTCCAACTATGCATTGAAATATGTAAGTCTGACTAAGATATCATGATCTTCAAGATTGCTACTACATAATGACGACTGAAATGTTCAACAAAATTTTCTGGAATTTTTAATATATCGATGTATAAATGCATGAAACAAACCGTTGTAATGCCAATAGTTTTCACTTCGGTTTCGGTGTTTCACCAAACTTTACAAGTTTGACGCCGAGCACATGCCCTTATCCATTACTCTATGTATTTCGATATTTTTGGACAAACATACCCATCAATGAACATCCTGATATTTGTCTTAGTGGATGGGCGACCAAATTTATGCAACTTTATAAGCACTGAATATAGTGACCTCCAACTATGCATTGAAATATGTAAGTCTGACTAAGATATCATGATCTTCAAGATTGATACTACATAATGACGAATGAAATGTTCAACAAAATTTTCTGGAATTTTTAATATAACGATGTATAAATGCATGAAAAAACCGTTGTAACGCCAATAGTTTTCACTTTATTTTCGGTGTTTCACCAAACTTTACAAGTTTGACGCCGAGCACATGCCCTTACCCATTAATCTATGTATTTCGATATTTTTGGACAAACATACCCATCAATGAACATCCTGATATTTGTCTTAGTGGATGGGCGACCAAATTTATGCAACTGTTTAAGCACTGCAGCTTAAACTGCTAATAACTCCTGCAAAGATGTGTCATAACGCTATTCACGTCTTCGGAGTTTCTTCATTAGAATCATTCTTGCTTAACGATACCATTATCTCTTTGATGTAGCACTGCCCCTATGACCACATCGAAAGCATGTGACAGAAGCTAAAACGGTTTAGTCTAGTCCACATGTACATATATGTTGAATTGAATTAACAAGTATTTGACCCTCTGGAAAATCTTTTTATCGTCTTTACTAAGGAGAATAGGCCAGACCTTCTTGATTGTGCTCAGTTCACGAAATAAATTTCGATTAATTGACCTTATAATTACAGCTAAACTAGGTATAAAACGACGGTGGTAACTAATCATCTTCAAGATTCTACGCAGTTGGCGTACACTTATTTTTTCTGGCACATTTTTGATGACTTTGATCTTATGGTCGGAAGTTTAATTCTCTCCTTAGAAATAGTTTCTCCAGCAAATGTCAATGTCGTGAAGCTCAAATTGCTCTTCTCTGGATTTACTAAGAATCAAATTATATTTCTGTTTCGATAGTATAGCTTTCGATTACTCGTAATGTTCTTCCTTATATTGACTGCAAATGATGACGTCATTTGCATACACCTAGGTAATGGTCAGTCTAAAAGAACCTCCGCAGACAGATGCTGGAATTTCTGACTTTAATTATTTAAAAAGAGGCATACATAAGAATTCATGCGATGCTCTTTAAGGAATTTACGCTGCGGTTATTCGTTATTGGTAATCTTTTTAGAGATCTAACGTGGTGTAAACCTAATACCCTTCCCTATCTCTGATCAACTTACTTTGATTTGGTAGTGGATACAAACCACTTTTCGATTCCGTATTCAATTGACTATATTTAATAAAAAACGTTCAGTGTGGTGATACAAGTTTGGGAGCAAACGCGATTCGAGAACAAAGTTGGACTCTGAATGCCTGCAAATTTCTTTCTCCATCACTAGCTTAAATTCTTCAAACTCCTGGTCTTGGTATCTAACGCAAGGTAGAAATTACTTAAACCTTCTATCCGAGTAATGTTTTCATTAACGTCATCAACCAGAATATTCCAATTGACTAAGAGTTTTCGCCCCAAATGTCACTGAAAAAACGTTAGCACTCTTTATCATAATTGGAATTTCGTTAGCAGCCTATAGTGGATAATCAGATATGGGACTACCAATTTGCGCTACATTGGATTTTAAAATGCTGAAGAAGTTCATCCACTTTGACTAACTTATCGTTACCATCTTGAGATGTCTTTCAATCTGAAATATCGCATATTTACATTCAGCACTATAGTGATTATCTACTTTCAAATTACTTGCAATTAATTTGGATGATTTAAGACCGCCTTGGTTATGCATTCAAAGAGGACTAGCATGTGCTACATTCCCTACGGCTCCTGCTAACGGGTTTTCGTTTAGTTTCCCAAAGAATTATGTTTAGCAATAAGACAAGTACTTCCTTTCAATCTATCGCCCTAATATATTCCAAACTCGGCATATTTACGGTGCAAAATGCACCATTCGCGTGGACTTTGATCGCTCTCAAGCGATTTGTATATCCGGTGCATGTTCTTTGGACTTTGTCCCTTAAAAATGTGCCATAGCTCTGCCTCAATTATGTAACTTGCTTCAATAAACACATATCTTTTTGGAGGATACATAGGTCATTTTCAAAGGTCAAGACGCTTTCCTATATTAGTCGGATTTTCCGATCTATACACGAGTCAGCTGTTACTGCATACACCTTAAGATACTGCTGGCCATAAAACTAATCCAATCCTCTGAGCTGCTTTGACCACTCTGACTCTAATGCTTTATATACATCTCGGGAGGCTTTTAATCGTGTGTGAAATTCTGCGATATAAACGCTGTTTAAGTCTTCCTGAGAGATATCAAACCCAATGAAATTTGAAAATAATCTGTCGCAAAATTCAGACAAAATTTGATTTCCCATCGTTTTCTGACGTAATAAGTTAGTCATATGTTAGGCCCTTTTGGGTCGATACCGTTTTTGAAGTTCTTCAAAAAGAAGCTTAAATAAATTAAATGGCACGGTTTCTATTATAACATTTTTTAAATCTAGAAAACATTCTTTTTAACGAATCAAACATGACAATCAAGCTCAAGGTAAAATTCTGTGTAGCCGATAAGTACTTTTAGTTTATAAACAGATATTATCCTCGAGAACCTAACCAGAATGCTATTATTGTCCGCACGTAGGGCGACTTATATAGCGGTCCATAAGACTACGAATTGCGCAATCTTTATATTTAGCATATCTTTACGCAAATTTGATCCTGGCGAGGTCGCCTAATTTTGAATGAGCTATTGGTCACTATCATTGGAGAGACACTGAGACACCAGTCTTCTAGATTCTATATAGCCGTATGATTGTCTAATTTAGAAAAATTAAATAACTCAGCACCTTCTTTGAAGTTTAATTTCTCAATTGCTTCAATAAATTGCACGTTATTCGAACAAACATTGCTGTTATCGATTTTTTTTAATTTAAGATTTATTTAAACACATCTATTACAGCAAAGTGCGTTAACATACAACCTCACTGGTTTTAAAAGATTTCTTTTTAGGAAGTGAAAACATGGAATATCGAATATACGCGACTATTACTTGAAGTAAATTTGAGATCCTTCCCGTAATAACATTTAAAATAATAATTTCTGGTCAGTAAAAAAATTTTTTTTCAAAATATAGCTTAGCTTAAATACTTTCAGAAAAATAAGGGCATTTAAAACCATATAGTGCGTGTACCATGCACCTGAAAATCCCAATAAATACTGAATTCTACAGTCACCAATTACAAATCGAAATTTTACACAATGAGCAAAATAATTCTAAATAAATTTACAGTGTTTTTAAGAACAAATCTTTATTTATGAAACCAGCGGTAACACCATACATCCAAAAATAAAAGTTAATTAATTTTTACATGAGTAGTTTATTTATATCACATAAGTTATTTGGCCATATG